>NW_006499858.1:4343694-4400336 GCF_000471905.2 Amborella trichopoda
CTTTTGCCCAATGAAGTAAGTGAGCTATCTTTTCCTTTTTCTCCCTTTATGTACATTTATTATTTGCCTTGTCATATTTAAAAGTTGAAAGAACAATTAGACCAATCAGCACTAGGTAACACATTACTAAAAAATGAAATGTTATTGTTGAGTTATATATTCTGTGCGTGGAAAAATAAATAGCCATGTCACATTTAAATTTCCAACCACTCTTATTTTTTTTTTCCTATTTTCTTTGAAACCTCATAATTTATTGTATTTTCCTAAATTATGATCTATTTATAATTGTTATCTAAATCCAATAATAAAGTTTCAAATAATCATGTCCATCTTTTTCTGATAATAGCTTTTATGCCCGATTTGGAACTTAATTTTAAAAGTTATTACCAAAAAAGAAATAGGAGTAAGCAAAAGAAAGAAAACTTAATGAAAATTTTAGAAAGAGATTTAAATGTTTATTACTTACTAGAACTAGGGAATTTCTATAATATTATTTACACTAAAAAAATTTATAAAATTTAATAATGTCTTAATATTGAGGTTTTAAAAATAAATCAATAAAAATATTTTTCAAACACTTTATAAAGTTTAACAATTAGTTTTCATATAATATTTTCACATGAGCATTATACGGAGTCACTTAAGAAAATTGGGAGTTTACTAATAATTATCTCAGTAGCTGATTGCAAATAATCGGAATAGGCTTGGATGATGATGATGACGATTAATAATTATCTAGGTAAATTGTAGTTACCCATTTTTTTTCAGTGTTATAGATACATATATTTATTCTAATAATACATAATGTCATAATAAATTTATATACAAATTGTGGTTTGAATGAGGTTTTAACCTTAAACAATCAAAGTAAGGGCATATGTGGTGCCAAAGACCCTTGTGCATACCTTAAAATATGTTTTACCCCCTAGTTATGCGATTTATAGCTCAAATAATATGGTAGATAGGTCTATAAACATTTAATTTTTTTGAAGAATCAACAATCTACAAAATATGTTATTAGATATACAATTTGTAGAACTTGATATATATATATATATATATTATTTATTTATTTATTTATTTATTTATGTCCATACATTTCAACGTCGAGATGATAGGTCGTATAGCTTTTCAATGTCGAAGAGGCCGGGTTTCATAGCACAACGTCTCAAGTTCCACTTCTATGTAACTTTGTCAATAAACGAAACAACATTTTTGCGGTGGATTTTTTAGGTGCACTCTATTTCTACAATATAAAGTTAACACCTTGTATAAATCATTCCATATATAAATTAGAAATGTCTCCAATTACTTGAGAAAAGGCTACGATGATGATGGTGTAGATCGGAAAAGTGTTAAGGGCATTATTGGAAAGGGGACAGGCTCTGACAAAAATGCATCCATTATTCGCAAACAGTGGTGTAAATTGTGTCAGATTTTTGCAGGTGAGATCTCTAATGTCCAATATAAATGCAAGTCAATTATGGTCGTGGAATGCATCCATGATTTGCCTACAGGGGTGTAAACCGTGTTAGATTTTTGCGGGTGATCTCCAATGTCCAATATAAATACAAGTCAATTACGATCGTGTTCAACTTTTGGAATGCATCCATGATTGGCATATAGTGGTGTAAATTGTGTCACATTTTTGCGGGTGATCTCTAATGTCCAATATAAGTGCAAGTCGATTACGATCGTGCTTGACTTTTGGAATGGATTCGTGATTCACCCATAGTGGTGTAAATTGTGTCAGATTTTTGCAGGAGATCTCTAATATCAAATATAAATACAAGTCAACTACGATCATGTTCGACTTTTGGAATGCATCCATGATTCACCTACAGAGGAGTAATTGTGTCAGATTTTTGCAGTCAATCTCCAATGTCCAATATAACACTTACGATCGTGTCCGACTTTTGGACATGATCTCCAATGTCCAACATAAATGGGACATGGATGTAGGAGGGACACAATCCAATAACCACACATGACCCATAAAAAATGGATAAATGCACATTATCAATAAATATGAATTATTATTCTTATTACATAATTAAGGAAACTTCATTAAAATATATATCATAGATAAATTGTTTAGAGCAATGGTTTCATGCAATGATTGTATAGTAACATGATGCAACAACATTCAAAAACCATGTTATGGCAATTTGTCTGATCCAAAATTTGAAATATATAATATTTTCATTCTAATGAACAGTCACACAAAAGGAAATTTTGAAAATACAACTTAAAAAGTTTTTTTTTTTAGCCCAATTAACATATATCGTTCATTTTGGTGAGACGCTTAGATCTAAGCCTTAGAAGGATTTTTTCATTTCCAATTTTTTTTTATGGCTTTATTATCATTAGATGAATAATGTTAAAAGAATAAAAATGATTTTGAGTTTATAAAGGCTAAGATCTTGAAATTCACCAAATGAATGCTCTATATTCATTTTTGGAAGTGACTCATTTTGACAATATCTAGGGTTGAAATTGATCTAGGATTGGTGGGTGGTCAACTGGGTTCTCAGACAGTTTGAAAACACTTTTTTTTTTTATCTTTTTATTGTTATATGACCTTTAATATAACATAAAAGTGGACTATGGTTCGTATAGCTGATCCCAGTTAATTAGAAAAATGCTAGGGTGATGATAATGATTCCCTACCGATTCAGCCATCCCAATTGACCTAGCAGATGATTTATTCGAAAACCCGATTAGCTTTTTAAACACTGGTACATTGGTCTATGTAATGCTAAGGATATGCATTCCCAAATGGCTTGTTTGTATTTTAAATTGAGCAATGATCCAATGCAACAGTTATATCATAGTACAATGCAACGACACTTTTAGAAAACCATGTTTGTGGTATTTGTATGACCCCAAATTTTGCACACACGCTCTCTTCATCTCAATAATTAATCCCCCCCAAAAAAAGTTTAATTTGAACCCTAGATATGGTCAAAATGAGTCCCCTAAAAAAATGAATCTAGATCATTAATTTTGTGAATTTTAAGATCTTAGCATTTATAAACTCAAAATCATTTTTTTCTTTTTAACATTGTTCATCTAATGATAATAAAACCATAAAAAAAAAAAATGGAAATGAAAAAATCCTTCTAAGGCCTATATCTAAGCATCTCACCAAAATGAACAACTTATGTTAATTGGGCTAAAAAAATACTTTCTAGGTTGTGTTTTCAATTTTTTATTTTAATTTGTGATTGTTCATTAGAATGAAAAGAGTGTATATTTTAAAATTTGGATTAAACAAATGGCCATAAGATGGTTTCTTAAGGTTGTTGCATCATATTACTATACAACGATTGGTTTGTCAAATTATAATATGCTCACAAGGGAGTGTTAGTTACATCCATGCCCTCGAATGAATTCCCATCTAAGGTTATTTTTAGGACCTTGAATTTTGAGGGTGTAATGTCCTCGATTTTGAATCCAATATCAAACAAAAAAAGAAAAGAAAAAATAATAATGATGGGACCATTTTGTCAGCTTGAAAATATATTATACTAAGATTGAATGGAGACAATTGAAGTGCTTAGAAATTTCAATTTGAACTAGTAGTCCATTAATTCTAAAATGGATCTCAATTTTTTTTTTTTTAAAAAGTATTGGTAGGCGGTCTTTTGCCCAAGAGGGAAAGTGAGTTGTCTTTTCCCTTTTATCCTTTTATGTACAGGTAGTCTTTTGCCCAATGGGGTAAGTGAGCCATCTTTTCCTTTTTCTCCATTTATGTACATCTATTATTTTCTTTGTTTTATTTAAAAATTGAAAGAACAATTAAACCAATCAGCACTAGGTAACACATTACAATAAATTGAAATGTTATTGTTGATTTATGTATTGTGTGTGTTGAAAAATAAATAGCCATGTCACATTTAAATTTCCAACCGCTTTTTTTTTTCCTATTTTCTTTGAAACCTCACAATTCATTGTATTTTCCTAAATTATAATCTATTTATAATTGTTATCAAAATCAATTAATAAAGTTTCAAATAATCATGTCCATCTTTTCCTAATAATAGTATGCTCGATTTGGAACTTAATTTTAAAATTTATTAGCAAAAAAAAAGGGAAAGTATCGCTAATATATCCATATTTTTAGGAAATTAAAAAAAAAAAAAAACACCCAACTTCTCAAAACCTCGCCCTCACCTTTTTTTCCATTTTAGCAAAATTTTGGACGAAACTACCCCTTACGGTAGCTTTTGTATCATAATAAGAATTACGGTATTAAAAACAAACACCATAACGTTTAATTTACAGTACTATGAGTACCGTATTGTTCTTACAATATATTACATATTGCTAGTACCATAATTCTTCAAAAGCTTTTTACGGTACTACATGTATCATAATAAGGGTAGGGTATTTTACTTAAGAAATTACGGTACTCTTAGTACCGTAATTTGTTTCCCGCTTTTTTTTTTTTCTCAATTTTTTCATAAAACCTTATTTTGACGAATTGTTAAGTACTTTTAGACTTTTCTTTATCTCTCTCATCCATGCTCTCATCTATTTTCTATCATATCATCACTATTTATCAATCTTTAAAGGAGGTCCATCAGAGGATCAAATTTATAAAGCAACTGATTTTTAGGTATCTCATCAAAATATTATGTTGTTTTTAGCATAAAAAAAATATTATGTTGCATAAATAAGTTTGAGATTTATTTTTATTGTTGCATAAATAAATTTTAGCTTTATTTAATGGTTGGTCATCAAAATAATATTTTTTAGTTGTATTTTTATATTATGACAATTGTAGTTTGGCCATCAAAAAAATACTTGATGTAGTTTGGATGACCATTGTAATTTTTTTTTATATTATGACAATTGTTTTGCAATCTAATGTCCTTCATGCAACCTCCTCACTTTGTGTAGGTATTTTTTTTATGTTTCCATCTGAAATTTCTATGCAGTGATTCAACTTGTACTCATCAATAATGGGTGAGAACAAAGTGAAAATCGTTTTACACTTTGGTGGATTTTTCAGAAGGAAACCTAATGGAATTATTTTTTATGACGGTAGGGATGTAAATGTTATTATTTTTTAAGGAGATCCCATTATTTGAACAAGTCAATGATCACTTGTCAAAAGTCAAATTATGCCCTAAGTACCATGACTATTAAATATATTGACCTAGGGTTATCAAGTAATACGGTAAGTATTGATGATGATGACAACATTGCCAATATGATGGAATGGGCTTCTCCCATTGCTATGTATGTATCAAACATACCTATTGAGTTTGACTATACTGAATATCAACCACCAACAATGCCTGATATTGGTCCGTTTGACTGTGCTAAATATCGACCACCAACAATACCCGATAATGATCCATCAAGATTAGTCATGTAAGAAGTTTGCAATGGAAATCATAAATTTGCATATTTGTCAATTTTTTGTTATGAGTTAAGATAATTCAGATTTGTCTTGTTTTTTTTCTACAGCACATCTCGATCAGAGCAAGGAGGTCACAATGAATGTGCTGCTAGCATAGGCATACAAGATGAGCATGAATCAGAAATCGAGCGGCATATAGACGACATTGATCAAATAGAAAGCCCCATGAGGATTAACCGTTACGAAGTTGTACTTCAAGATGGTCAGGATTTTGATGATGTACATGTATGCATTAATCATCTTATTGATTATGCCATATCACAAAACTTTAATATAAAGTTCATAAAAAGCCAAGGGAGACATATATGACCAGAATGTGCTGCAATTGGTTGTTCATGCAAAGTACGTTGTTGGAGGGTTAATATAACAAACTTCTTCAAGGTGAAGAAATTGATAAATGTGCACTCATGTACTGGAAGAATAGGTATGGTTTATCATCCATTTGCTCGGAGCAATTAGGTGGCAAGCAAGATCAAAGACCGGTTGAGTGATATGCCTAATCTTACACTTAGGGGTGTTTGATGCGAGATTGTGGATCATAACCGAAAGACATGTAAATCGAGTATATAAAATGATGTAAATAGGTCATTAGTGCCAGTTGATCTTTTTTTTATATATCATTTTGTAAAGAGGCTAGTACCTACTGAGAAGTTTTCAAGCTATCCAATTTTGATCTAAATGGTCTCGCTCTATTTAAATAATTAATGGTCTTATGTTGCTTGTTTAGTATTTCAGCCATAACAAAACCACACCCTTACTTGATTCATCTTAATTTATGGAAGTTTAACAACAAGAAAAATAACTGGTAATGGTCCAATTATTGTCCAATGGAGATATAGGAGAAGCAATGTTGGGTGATCTTAGCTTGCATTTCTTATAGCCAATATTATTTAAAAAAAAAAAAAACTATTACGATACTCTTAATACCGTAATGCCCTTTGTGACCATTATGGTCATACAAAGACCGTAAATGGTCCATAGCTGGTATGATCGTAATAGTCAAGTACTAAGAGTACCGTAATAGTCTAGACCATAATGCCCTTTACACAGATGAAGCACTACTGACCTCATTACAACAAATAAAACCATGCATTTAGTCATGTACACATCATGAACGCTTTGGTCGTATTAGCATCTTCTCGGTCCACAATGGTAACTGCAATTATGTATTAGAGCTGCTATGCTACTATGAGCTATTCTCCTCCCATCTTGCAACACGATGATGTAATTGCCATCTGAGCTCCTCTGGTTGAATCGGTGTGGAGATGGGTTGTGTATTACTTGGCTCCTCATCTGGTTGAGAAAGATGTCATATTGGCATATTGTCATCCATCTCATCATCTAGCTCCAATTCTTCAGATACTTATTTTCATGCAACTTCTGGGTCATATATTTTAAGTATCTGTAATGCTTCCTCAGCTAGGTCCCAATTTATTGAATTGCAACCTTTACGTAGACGTTTAGTTGCATGGTTGATGTTCATAGGCTGCATCAAGTCATATAAAATATGAAATTAGATTATTGAAACGTCTAAATTGCATTAAATTATATGAAATATGAAAATAAATTATTATCATTCTATCTTCATCGTTATAACCTTGAGGTGCATATTTGGAAGGACTTTTTTAGATGGATTATGGATCAAAGGCATAGTCCTTAGTTTGTATCACTCGATATATTATCGTGTCGACTTCCCATTATACATATCTTCATCTGCTTAACAAAAATAATCTAAGCGGTTCGTCCACATATCGATTTCAACTCTAAGCTCATCTCCCCAGTTATCATACTTCTTCCCCCTTCTCTCTCTCCTCTCCCACTGTAAGGGATCTGCTGGTATCCCATGGTGACGTTCAAATTACCGGAGTACACAATTCGACATATACCCCTCAAATATGTGTTCACATATAAGGTATGTGCGACACTAAGCAGTCTCACGGACATGAAGCCCATAATCTCTATCCTCTGCATTTTCCTCTCATATGTCAGGATAATCATCGTATGGAGTCCATATGACCTATGACATAAATAAATAAATTTAATTATAAACATCGCAAATTATAACAAATAGTCGTATAAGGTCCATATAACATAACAAATTTATCTATACTAACATCACCTAAAATTAAATAAATTATAAATAGATAAAACAAATTATAACTATACTATACTAACATCATTTATTTGCGCATTATCAAGCTCATGTCGCCCCGTCAGAGTGAAGTTGTGAGTGTTATCTCATTCTCTAGGAGGAGCTCACCTAAAGGATCTAGGTTGCCCTGCCATTATTTCTTTTGGAATTGAGCATAACAATTTAAAATGCCTGTACGCCCAACACTGAAATACATGTATAAAAAAACAGAATCATAACATAAAATATCTATCTAATTTTATAAAAAGTATCAAAACACTAATATACTACAATCAACAAAAGAGTGGCTGATCCACTTAAGTGTCGATGATCAGCATGAAAAACCTTTGACAAGGCTCGAAACAAAGATGCTAACGCAGCTGCACCCCATGCATACTGACCAGCTACGTCGATATCCTCAAAAAATTATAAGTAGATTGTAAGAACTGTACCATCTGTGGAATCCACAAATATTGTACACTCGACTAGATATAAGAGGTAGGCACGGGTGTATCGTAAAAGAGTAGTGCTGTTATAGTTCTCTACCTAAACGTATTCCTCAACCATGTCAGTCGGATAAAGGAATGACTATGACCAGGTGGCAGTTGTCATATCATGCCGACTATATGTTCCTCATAGTTCTCCACTCTCCTTATGGTTACAACTACACCAATCACTTTTAACCAAAGAATTTTCCATGTATCTTCAAGTGTATGCATCATTTCTCCGATGTCTACATTGAAGTGCCATGTGTTCGTCTCAGTGTGCCACCTCTCGATGATTGTAGATAATGTACCACGGTCATGCTGATTCATCGATACTATAGTCAGAGAATACAATCCTGATCTCCTGACCAAGTCAATTTGGTCGTTGTTTGTTAACGGCCATGCAGCATTTGCATTAGGCTTCTCATCAATCTTGAGAGTATTTTTTCGATATTGAAATATAATTTATCATTTCAGATACTTAAAAAAATTAATATTGATTAACTAACATGATAGACAAAGAATATAATTTTAAATATTTCTACTTACAGTTCTTTTCCATATCTTCTATGATATATGTTCTCTTTGTCTAGTGAGCAATGAAGAAATCTCGGGACTTTCAGGGAAGGCTGCATCTCTTGCCATGATCACTGTTCAAAAAGCCATCATACATCAAAAACCTTTGTAAATCAAAAAGAAAAAAATATTCATTAATAAACATTTTCATAGTAAATGATACAATAATATGATATTTAAATGTCCTAACAAGTATTCCTTAGATCCTTGATGAATTTGGTACCTATATTTAAAACCACTATATCTGAAACTTACACTCCATTTCAAACATGCATAAGCTAATTCTACTTAAAAACATGTCTAGCTTGGTGTCATTGACATATGCTAGTTTAAGTTGCACAAAATGCAAGGAATGATTAGCCAATAAGGGAATGAACTCATTTTTCATCCAATGCATATGATACCATCATACAAGCTTGAACAATATTTAGTTTGAAAACAAATATCAGAAGATGTCACTACACAAGCTTGAACAATATTTAGTTTCAAATCAAATGTTACACTTTTCTTGATAATAAAGCCCAGGTTTGTATTGAGAGTTGATTCTCCAAATATAATTAGAAACCCTACTACATTGAGATATAGACATTGATGTTTTTCACTCCTTATAAATATAAGTCGGCAAAGATTTCTGAACATTTCGAGAAAGATTCATATGATTGATTTTTATTTTTATTTTATCTTGTTGTCATTGACATATGCTAGCTTAGGTTGCACAAAATGGTAGGATGAATTATCAAATAAGGTAATGAACTCATTTTTCATCCAAAATACAGGATATCATCACACCAGCTTGAACACTATTTACTTTCAAATCAAATATCAGAAGATGCCATCACACAAGCTTGAACAAGCTGAAACAATATTTACTTTTAAAATCTTTGTTTTTTGATCGAGCACAAGTTTTTTGTGTAGCAGCCTTTTGGGTGAAAATCAACCCATAATATTTCGGTTTTTGAATAAATTGAAACATGAATATGATAACTACTTCAATTATCTATCAAACACACCACACTTCTTCAATAAACGTTAGGGGGTGGAGAAATTATTGAAAGAAAGGAGGAAATTATCAAAAACCTAAATACTACACCATTTCAATCCAATAAATTAATCATAGATATTGGAAATCACAGATAATAGAACAAATCTTATATATTGGAGCAAATCACATATCTGTTGAATTAAAAAGAGAGAACAAAGATGTTGAAATTCTATGTGCTCTGAAATTAATATTGTACATTGTACAATTGGGGCTTATAAATCCAACAACAACTATTTCTTACCTGAAATAATGAGGAAGAGATCGATGAAGATGGAGAACATCGCAACAACCTTCTAACGGCAGAATGAAGACGGTAATCTTAGGTTCTTTTGGGTTAGGGTTTATACGGCTGAAAAATGAAGGTATTACGGTACTACGAGTACCGTAATACATTTTAAAATATAAGGTGTATTACGGTACCCGTAGTACCGTAAAAAGCTTTTGAAGAAGTACAATACTAGTAGGACTATAATATATTGCTAGAACAATATGGTACTCATAGTACCGTAAATTAAAATTACAATGTTTTTAATACCGTAATTCTTATAACGATACAAAGACTACCATAAAGGGTAGTTTTGTCCTAAATTTCATGACAATGGAGAAAAAGGGTGTGGTGAGGTTTTGAGAAGTTAGGGTTTTTTTTTTTCAATTTCCTAAAATTATGGGTATATTAGCGATAATTTTAGAAAGAGATTTAAATATTTATTACTTACTAAAAATAAAGAATTTCTATAATATTATTTACCTTAAAAAAACTTATAAAATTTAAGAATGTCTTAATATTGAGGTTTTAAAAATAAATCAATACAAATATTTTTCAAGCACTTTATAAATTTTAACAATTAGTTTTCATATAATCTTTTCACATGAGCATTGTAAGGTGTCACTTAAGGAACCTTTTACTGACCTTTACAAATTAGAAGGGTTTTATTGAAAAATGTTTAAGAAAATTGGTAGCATACTAATAATTATCTCAGTAGCTGATTGCAAATAATTAGGATAAAGCTTGGATGATGATGATGATGATTAATAATTATCCAGGTAAATTTTAGTTACCAATTTTTTATTCAGTGTTATAGATACATATATTCATTCTAATAATACATAATGTCATAATAAATTTATATACAAGGTGTGGTTTGAATGAGGTTTCAACATTAAACAATCGAAGTAAGGGCATATGTAGTGCTAGAAACCCTTATGCTTACCCTAAAATATGTTTTGCCCCCTAGTTATGAGATTTATAGCTCAAATATTAAGCTAGATAGATCTATAAATTTAAAATTTTTGAAGAATCAACAATTTATATAATATGTTATAAGTTATACAATTTTTAGACTTGTAAATTTCTTTTTTTTTTTTTTTTTTTTTTTTTATGGCCATCAACGTCGAGATGATAGGTCGTATGGCTTTTCAGCATCGAAGAGGTTGGGTTTTACAGCACAACGTCTCAAGTTCAACTTCTATGTAACTTTGTCGATAAAAGAAACAACATTTTTGTGGTTGATTTTTTAAGTGCACTCTATTTCTACAATATAAAGTTGACACCTTGTATAAAGCATTCTATATATAAATTAAAAAAGTCCTCAATTACTTGAGAAAAGGCTATGATGATGATGATATAGATTGGAAAAGCATTAAGGGCATTAGTAGAAAAGGGACAGGTTCTGACACAAATGCATCCATGATTCGCATACAATGGTGTAAATCGTGTCAGATTTTTACGGGTGATCTCCAATGTCTAATATAAATGCAAGTCAATTATGGTCATATTCGACTTTTGGAATGCATCAATGGTGTAAATTGTGTTAGATTTTTGCAGGTGATCTCCAATGTCTAACATAAATGCAAGTCAATTATGATCATGTTCGACTTTTGGAATGCATTCAGCCTAAAATGCTATACATTGTGTCAGATTTTTGTGGGTGATCTCTAATGTCCAATATAAGTGCAAGTCAAATATGAATGTGCTTGACTTTACGAATGCATCCGTGATTCGCCTACAATGGTGTAAATTGTGTCAGATTTTTGCGAGTGATCTCTAATGTCCAATATGAATACAAGTCAATTACGATCATGTTTGACTTTTGGACTGCATCCATGATTCACCTACAGTGGAGTAAATTGTGTCAGATTTTTGCGGGTGATCTCCAATGTCCAATATAGCCCTTACGATCGAACATGATCTCTAATGTCTAGCATAAATGGGACATGGACGTAGGAGGGACACATTCCAATAACCACACCTGACTTATTCGAAATGGACAAATCGCATTATCAATAAATATGAATTATTATTTTTATTACATAATTAAGGAAACTTTATTAAAATACATAGAATGAGATAAATTGTTTAATATTTTATCTATATCTTTTCATATAATTTCAAAATACCCATAAAAAAAAATACATGACATTGAGCGAAATAATTGAGAAAGAGTAAACTCTTACATCTTTAAACATTTAGGTGCATATAATTCTAATTTCCTAATTTCATATGTTAAATGTAAGAAAAATTCAAAGAGATTCCCAATAAAATAAAATGCATTCACGAAATATCATAAAGCACCCCATCATATCCGGAAAATAAGGGTGTTCTGGTCATTTTGATAAATCCGAGGGACCATTCATCATTTGGGCGCCCTTCCTAGAAGGAAGCTTCGAGTGTCTTATTAAAACCCTAAACCTAGCCAACTCTATAAATACCCCTTCCTCCTTGTTGGTGTCTTTCCCGTTTCTTGTGATCGAAGTTAGGGTTCGGGTGGCGATTTAGTCTTCAGTCTTGCGCGTATTTCTTTGTTCACATCTTTCGACCATGCCTCGCCGAAGCTCTGGAGGTATGAGTTCTTGTTCTTGTTTTTATGCTTGATTTCTAGTTTCTGCGGAGTTGTTTTCTTATATTGATAGTCAGGTTTCCGTTTGTTTTTGGGCCTTTTTTGATAGTCAGGTTTCTATTTCTTCTTACCCATTTTTTGGGCGGGATTGTTGCATTTAATGACTGATTCTTCTGTTTCTTAGGATTAGATGGCTTATATTGAGAGTCGGGTTATCATTTTTCATGTATTATCTATGGGTTTATGGGGTATCCTGTGTTGGAATCTGTTACATTTTACATTTGCTTTTGCTGATTTTGTAGAGTAGTTTAATTTTTTGAGATGTGGCTTATTACGTTGTGGTAATATATGGTTTTGTATGGTTTACTGGTTTGGTTTGTACTTGTAACTTAATTCACTGCATTTTCTTGATGTGCTTTGCTAAATTGGTTTTTTGATATTTGAAATCTCTGTGATTTTGCAGCACAAGTAGTTAGAATGAGTTGTTGGACTCACTCTGTGAGGGATCTATGGGGTTATTTCGAATCTGAGCAAAACTTCACCTGGTTTTATAAATTCCAGGGCTGTCACACATTTTTTTTCTTTCAAGGCCCAAGTTTAGATTTAGCCTCGGGATTGGTTGTCTCGGGATATAATAGAACCTTGATTTTATCAACCTTTTTTTGTCTTTAATGATTGCGTGATATTAAGCATGCGTTTTAGGTGCATGCTGCTCGAATGGCATCTTGATGGACCCCAAGTTTAATGTTTTTAGTGTTTGATCCAGTGATTGAAAACCAGGAACTGGTGGTAGGCTCAGCCACCTGGAGACGTGAGACCGCTTGTGGGGGTAAATCTGCTCAAAATGATCAGATAAAATGTCAAAAATTTGTAAAACTGATTAAAATTAATGAAATTGTTACAGAAATATATCTTTTGTAAGCTTTGAAAAACAGAGTTTTGCAAATTAATTGGATCAGCTTTGAAAAAAAGTATCTCTAATTAATTGGATCATTGATTCAAAGAGATTGAGAATTGTTAAAAAAGGATGACAATTTTTGTTTTGAATCAAATTTTTTTTTTTATTCACTCGAATCAAAATACAATATGGGTAAGAATGAATTAAATTATTTCAATTAATTTTTCTATCAATGATGACAATATTTCAAAGAACATGAGTTTGAATAGGGGTGGTAATGGGTCGGGTCTTGCTGTACCCAGAGCCATACCCGAATATTACTTGTGGACCCGTATCCGATAGGTCAAACAATATGATACTTCGTACCTGAGGCAGTACTAGGGACCCGGGACCTGGGGCCCGAACCTGTACCCGACAGGCTTCTCTTGTACATTTGTTTTTAAACTCCCCTACTCCTTTTATAGTTCTTAGATATTTGCGACTCTATTCACCTCATTGAGGTGGGATTAGTCTCACCTACCTCTTGATCTCTCTTTCTTTCTCTCTCTTAAGTTGAAGGTGCATATAGGTTATGCTTTAATAAAGACAACAAGCCTTTTTAAAGATGGCTAGGCCATGCTGGCGTGCACGTTCTTTCAAATTTTCTGAAGTTCTCTTTAAAAAGGCAACAATAATTTTCCTTAGTTTGCTTTAAAAAGACAACAAGCCTTTTTAAAGCTGAAATTTTGTGTTGTTCTTGATTGAGTGGGAAAGGGAGACCCATAGCCTTCCACGCCACACCTTGGGGTGAGATCATTCATTGGTCCTTTGTGTGTAGGACATAGTAAGGTCCATTAGCTTAGCCCATCTTCTCACTTCACCCATACATGCTTCCCATTCCATGTCACCATTGGAGGACTCCATGATATTCCAAAGTTAATTGAAACCTTTCATCTTATACCAGTGTTACATAGACACTCCATTCCTCCCTTGGTGTTGCGTGTTGTCACGTGTCGACATGCTTATATACATGATTGACACACTGCTTGTACGTGTCGGATAGAGTTACGGAATTGTAGTATGTTGTGACACCATATAAAAGTGTCGCATGTTTTACGTATTGCTCCCTCCCAAGAGAGCTGGCATTGAATCCCCCTGTGAACATTTTTTCTAAGTTGGTTTATGGGTTAAAAAATGTGTTTAAAATGTATATTTTTGGGAGACAGGAATGGAATGTAGGAGGTGTGGCCAGTAGGTGGTAAGGGTTACCACAATGTGGGTTGAATGGATGTGTAAAGTGTTTGCGTATCATTTATCATATAAGAAATGCTAGTTATGTGGCATAGGTATTTGATATATTGTACATATCTAGTTTGAAAAAAAGCCGTAATAGAAGAAAACAATTTTGCAAGGAAATGTCAAATTTTTTATACAAAATTATTATAATTGTTTTTGTGTATTCAGAAATATAAATTAATCTTGGTGAGATCTGAACTTAAATCATTCTAAGAATATGTTAATAATTATACCAGCACAATCATAAAAAATGGCAATATTGAGCAAAAACATTATTAGTATTACTAATAAGGTCTTAAAACCATCATTTGGAAAGTAAATTGGACCCGAGGGATAGATCTGATCTGGGTCCGGGTATGGGTCCAAACATTGCACCCGACATGTTGGGTCCGAGTCCAAATCTTGGACCCAAACACTATTCGGGTCCGATTCTGGTAATATTCTTCGGGTCCCAGTATATTAAATATATTTTCATATAGTTAAATACATTGATATTTGAATTTTTGGGTCGGGTCTGATTGGGTTCGGGTTCCACCCGACCCATTGCCATTCCTATCCTTGTTAAGGGGTTCTTCCTTATGATATATTTAACAACTAACTTTTCATGTTCACTTCAATTTGCTTGGTCCCATGGTAGCGCTTGCCAACCTTTCTGCAAGTGCAACACATCCAAGGTTCCAGATACAGGTAAAACACAAAATTTAAAACTTCCTAAAACAAGAAGATGCACAAATTTCTACATGTGCTAGAGAAAAGAGGGTTACACCCATAGGGGTCAATGTGGAGACCTTTCGAATTAAGAAAAGCATGTCTAACACATGGACATTGAGCTTTGTCTGTTTAAAAAAAGTGACGACACTTTTTAAAGTATCGACGCATACTAAATATCATTAGAAAGACCCCACATGTATGGTCACTGTGTTGAGGCATGCCTTTGCGTGTTGTGTTGAGGCCGTGCCTGTGCGTGGTGGCACATGTCTGCATCACCCATCCACATTTGGAGTGTTAAGGTTACGCTGATGATGACTATGACATGGGTGGCCTTGGACTCGCCATTTCCATATATGACTAGGTTATATGACCTGAAATATATAATGAGACTGGCATCTATATGAGGTTTAGTTGTAGAGATTATAACAAAGTAAATGGATCTCTACAACCAAACCTGACTCGTTTATGGTTCATGTTGTAGGTGAAATAGACCATTATGTTGAATGCTCAGCTTCTGTTAATTGTTGCTTTGTCTTTGAAGCCTGAGTTTGTCAATTTATAGCATGGCAGAGAATATCTATTGTAGGAGCTAATATGTTTTCTACAAAGGTGTCAATTATTGATTGCCTGTATAGTTTGATTCGATTAGATATGTTCTCTTCTCTTCTAAGGCCATAAGCACCTTCTTCAGCAAGTCTTTACTCTCATGTATCCTGTGAGTTGAGAAGTACCTTTTTTTGGACAATCTGTAGAATTGAGGAAGCTAATATACACTGATTAAACCTATTGTTCTTTTTGTGTTTTATGTACTTCCTTTAAATTGTTATTGATTGCTGGCTATTCTAAGTTCATTTCAATTGTATAGGAAGGCCAGCCCCTCGTGCTGCTCCTCGTCCTGCTCCAGTGCGTAACCCTCCTCAACCAGGTAATTCATGGATGGGTATTTGGTCCTCTCTCTCATTCTCTCATTAGCTTATGTTGACCAAGTGCTTATTATCTTGTTGCCATGTAAATTGTAACAGCAAGCCAGGCTCCTCCACCTGCCCCTGTTCAGAGCAGTGGCGGCATGCTTGGTGGAATTGGTTCCACTATAGCTCAAGGTGATTCTTTGCCTTCATCAACCTGTCTATTCATAATTAGATAGGAAGAATAATAGAGGGATATTTAGGCTTCCATAAATTTATACTCAATATAATTTATAATTTGTACTGAGCTGGGGTTTTGGTCTGTACATGGCATTGGCAGGCATGGCTTTTGGGGTTGGAAGCGATATGGGGCACAGGGCTGTCGAGTCTATTATGGGGCCTCGCACCGTTCATATGGACACGGCTCCTGCTGCTCAGCCTGTTGCTTCTGCTGGTGCTTCAGATGCCTGTGACATTCACAACAAAGCTTTTCAAGATGTAAGTAGTCCCCTTTGAGAGAGAGAGAGAGAGAGAGGGAGAGAGATCTGTCCGTCTTTTTGGCTTTTTGGTGTTATAACGTGTATGTGGTTTGTGGGTGATGTACAGTGTCTGAACAACTATGGGAGTGACATTAGTAAGTGCCAGTTTTACCTCGACATGCTCAGCCAGTGCCGCAGGAACTCCAGCTCCATCAGTGCCTAGTCGACTGCTGCAACAAAAATATTTGGTTATTTTATTGGCAGTGGATTCTGTCTTCTGAACTGCACTCGAAATACTATTGGAAACTTGCATTTTTATGTCTTATGGACCCCGCTTTCAGTGGTGCCTAAAACTTGAATACTGGGAATCCTTGGATTTGAATAAAATTAAGGATTTTTACAGGCCTTTTACTGTGACGTCCTTGGTATGTTTTGGAATGATGAGCTTATTATCTCTTCGATTGTGTGTGGTGGAGATGATCTGTTGTCAAGTCTTTGACTTTAGAGGTAGAAAATTGCTCCAGGCTCGGGAACCCCAAAGAAGTTGGGAGAGTTTCAATTACTTACCCACCTAAAAGACCAAATCATAAAAAACTTGGGTTGTGTGGTGGAGATGATCCGGTGAAGTCAGGTATTTGAGTTTAGAGGTAGAATACAATACTCAAATTGTTCCAGGCTTGGGAACCCTAAAGAAGTTAAAGAGTTTCAATAACTTGCCCACCTAAAAAGACCAAATCATAAAAAAGTACTTTGTTCAAAGTTCCTCTTTTAACCAGGGCAATCTAGACATCTTCAATAATAAAATTTGTAAAGATGGTTGTTGGGATAAGGCTCCGATGAAGATGGTAAATGTTAAAAGTAAAATTAAAATTAACAACAAACATCCTAATGTTAATTTTCATATTTTAAACCCCTATTTATTTGGTTATTGTGAAAATGGGAGAAATGACTCGTTTTCTTAATTATCACATTTTTTTCCTGTTTGAGAATATGGAAAATTGTGGAAATGCGGAGCCCCACATTTCTCTATGCAATTAAAGTGAGGCCGCACTGCCAAAATCCACTTTGGAAAGGGAAATTGGTTTTTGCGAATCCGACTTTTTTTAGTCTACTGCTGACATCATGAATATGAAAAAAATTCGGCTTTTTGGCTGTGAAATTCAAAATTACAAAAATTAGATGGCACAAATAAGTTGTTACACGATTCTTTGTTTTTAGGATTTGGAATTCTATTTTCTTTTTTTTATATATACATCAGGTCGAGATAATTATGTCAGAACACTCATACAAAGGATCATCTTGCTTCAGTAGTGTAAGGTTGACACTTTATAAACTTCCACTATCATTTAACTTATTCAGTACATAATAGAATTGCACTGATGTTTTAACTTCAAATTCATGCGTTTGATAAGGAGATGAATTTATAATCGTTTGGGATATTTGAGGTCGTGAATCTTTAAAAAAGAAACATATTTCGGCTCTCTAGCCTTTAATAACCAAACGAATGGGGTTGTAGTGGTAATACGACTTGAACCTCAGTTAAAGATCATGGTCAATTCAGTAAAATAGTATTGTTGTTGGGGTTTTAAACGTAGTATAGTGGTACTTTAATTTTACCCACAATTTTTTGGGAGTTATAACAATCTTATAAGGTAACCACTCTTTTGGTTTGATTTCATCAACACTATTTATTTGAATAATAAACGTATGAGCCCTTCCCATATCCATGTGAGTAGGACTCTAAATGATCATCATCAAATTTAGCACAGATCTCTAGAAAAATCAAGTCCCACACCCATATGATAATTTTTCTAGAGATCTGTGTTAAATTTATTGGTGGTCTTTTGAGATTACTCACATGGATGTGAGAGGGTCTCATAGTATCATTTCTGTTATTTGAGATGGTTTAAACTTACATCCACATTTTCCCTTGGTTGTAATTACTTTTTTGGATGGCCCATACTTTGATTATTTTGTTATAAAGCATCATGTTTTTTCTTATGGGATTGTATATTTTGAGACCGTTCATCTATGGTACATGGGTGTCACAATTGTTACTAGCCATTAGATGTCAAATTAGATGGTTTAAGATGTGTCATAAAGTTCAAGGAATTTTTTTTTAATTTTGAGTCTTGTTAATCACACACTCACAACTACCCAATTTGAAATCTGATGGATAAGAGTGATTGTAACCTCATTGTATTAAAAGTAGGGACATGTTTCTATGCTTCTCCTACAACATAGAAGTTCTATCCTCCCACTACCATCTAGCCGTCCAATTTTGATCAAGAGAGCCACTCACCGTTTGATCTTAGATCCGATGTCTCAAATTATTTTATTTTTAATTTTTTTTATACAAATTATATGAATATGAAATTTGGTACATGTCATCTTCTCATTGGGGCTCACCTAAAAAAAATATATATATTAAAAATAATTTTTCAAAAAAATATAATGACCAAAATACCTCTTGAATTTTTCAAGAGTATTTTGATCATTTTATTTTATTGGAAATATTTTATTTTATATTTTTTTCTAGTACAAGTTTAATAGAGAAATAAACGTCCAAAATTTGGTGTCAAAGTAGTGTAGAGATATGACATTGTGATTGGGGCAATCTTAGCCCTCCAATCAAAATAGACGGTTCGATAAGGGGGACGATAGAACTTCTATGCTGTAGGGGAAGCATATAAAGCTTGCCCCTTATTTAAAAGTAAACGGATTCTTTGTATACTTTTCTTTTACTTATTGCTTGAACAAAAAAGCTATTTCAAACTTTTTTGACTATGTTTTTTGTTTTCGAGGTAGTTTAATGGTATGAATGGAACTTAAGATGTAGTGTTGCTAGCATCAACTACTAGTCACTCAAGCCCAAACTTTATTCTTGATACCAAGTGCGATTGCTATTTATGAGAAAGTATGGTTTCCATATTTCAAAAAAGTTCTGGTTATCTATAATTGGAGGACATCTCTAGCCTGCCTGCTCCTTAACAGTCTCTTCAAAGCAAAATCCAAGAAATATAACTATTTCTAAACAATGGAAAACCTTAGCTGTTTAGGCTTAGGCGAAGTTTATTGTACTAGAAAGAAAAAAAAAAAAGAACCACTTTGATGATGCCCATGGCTTAAATGTTTTACAACTACCTGTATTTTGCAGCAACAGGAAGAGTACATTATTAGATGGCCAAAGATCAAGGAAGCACTTGGTATGGAATAAAAGGTGGATAGGAGGTGGCTACAGGGAGAGTGGTGAAGGATTTAAGAAATAGTTTGCAAAGAGATTGTTTATTTTTAATATAAGTAGGTCACAATTATTTTTGTCCATCAGATTTTAAATTGGGTGGTTGTGAGTGCGTCATTAACTAGACTCAAGAGTTCAAACAAAAAAAAAGATAAAAGAAAATCTTGAACTCTATAACCCACCCCGAACAATTGAATTTAACATTTAATGGCTAATAGTAATTATGAAATTCTTGTAAAAAAGATAAAAGGTCTTGTAGTGTACAATTCTAGGATTTAGGCATCAGATTTTCTAAATGAGGCAATTTTTTTCCAACCTAATTATATGGGAGTGGGAAAAGCGTTGTATTCGGTCCATTTCTAAATTCACAAGTTATTCACTTTAGTCCCATTATCCTGAAAATAGAAAAAAGAATTACTTCCTTATAGGAATTCCTTTGATAGAGTAGAATGGTAGACAAAAATTCATGTAATCAACCCAAAAAAATTGAAAAAAACTATGATGGTGATGATTATTTTCTTATTGGAATTGTTCAGCATTCCAAAGGAGACCCAGTTGCAACCTTAACATTCACTGTTATATATGTCATAGGATCGCATAACTTTTGTCGGTGAGGATCGATGATGGGCGTTATTTGGTAGTCCTTATGCATGGTTGTTAAAAAATGATTGGGTCTTGATGAATTAGAAAGAAAAAAAGAAAAAGGCCATTTATTACAATCTGAATTTATTTAGCACCTCACTTATTTTCTTTTATCTAATTTCAGACGGTCCATCTTTATTCCGATCAAATTTAAAAGAGCACATTAAGGTGTTTAAGATTGAACAAGAACCGTCGAATTTTTGGAGGGCAATATTAAGGTGTTTAAGAATTCAAAATCCAAAAAGTTTTCTATGAAAAATAATCGTCTGATGATACTTAGCTAGATACCAAAATTTTGGATTGAAATGTTTTTGCTAAGTAGGTCTTCTGCCCATGGGAGCATGTGTATAGTACATGCTCCCGCAAGAGCATAGTATGTGCAACCTATTTTTGTTTCTCATCTTGAAGTATTTCTTGTGTGAATAGGAAACGGGCATTAAGAAAGAGACAAATGAGACAAACAAATTCAAAATGTGTTTGTAGTTTGAAAACGAGTAATCTATTTGAGTTTTCCATACTCTTGATTCAAAAAAGGGTGAGGTTTGTATAAGGCTAAGGCCCTAAACAATCTAAGTAGGGCATACCTTCAAATAGCATTGAAAGACGTCGTTTTACTAACAAAAATATTTATGATGGTCTAAAAATTTATTTTCATCTCTAATTATAAATTTAAAGCTTAAAAATATTTATGATGGTCTAAAAATTTATTTCCATCTCTAATTATAAATTTAAAGCTTAAAAAATTGTATAGATCAAGTATATCTATAAACACTTGATAATTTTAAAAATTAACGGTCTAGATAATGCAGTACAAGATACACTATTCCAAGACTTGGAGTCCTTTTATTTTTAGGTCCATGTATCTCAAGGTCGAGATGATCGGATTTGAGGGTTTTTAGCAGTGAAAAATTTGTCTAGTGATTTTTTGAGCTATGCCTTAATTTGATTGTTTAGAGCCTCAATCTTATATAAAATTTTTATTTCAATAAGTGCATGGAGAGAGAGAGAGAGAGAGAGAGCCATTGTTCTTTGTAGTTGGACCACAAATAATATATTGAGTTTTACATGGTCTTACCTCAAAAAACAAGCATGCCTGTGTTGAATTAGCCAAAGGGAGATGAGAAGATACCTAAAGTCTCATTCAGTCCTAGTCTACCATGGCTCTTGCAAATTAATTCTTTACACAAATTCCCATGCCTTGTAAATATGTCACACCTCACATAACTCTAAACCATACTCTTTTATCATCCTAAACTTTCTCTTATCATTTATATTTTTTTTGAGAGCAAATATGAAGTTTTTTTTCCCTTGGTCTCTCCTTCTTTGCCTTGGTGGCTTCTCTTTTCTTGGTATCTGATTCTAGTCCCCTCCAAGAGTTTTTGTGTTGCAGATAATGCAAGCAAAGGTAACTCTAATACGAGTGTTTTCACTTTATTGTTTTATTTTATTTTAATTCTTCATTGATAAGATAAAACCATCTAATTACTATGCCCTATTCCTCTTTCATTTTTTTCTTTTTTTTCGAACTTTTTTTTATTTGCTACTTATGACCGAACATCATAAAATTTCACCCATAGGATTAGTTTGCACATTTTACATTTTCTTTTTGGAAAGTACTAAAAGTTCTCTTGTTTTGTTTTGTTTCAAGTGTAGTTTCATAAAAAAATTGCATCCATTTTACCTCACCTGATAGTGTAATGTGACTAGTGTTTGTTAAGGGCCCTAAGTTGGCACAAGCAAATGACTTCTTTTTCTCGAGTCCTGCAGCACGACCAACCCACTAGGCTCAAGGGTGACCCCGGTGAACCTGGCCTCCACACTCTCGGCATCTTGTTGGCCCGCCCGCCCGGGTAGACTATGCTCCTGGTGGCTAGAACCGTCCCCACACTCACCCTCAAGCATCCTAACAATACTAGAACGCTCTTTTTACGTTTACGTCGGTTTCATGACCAGTAATCCCCACAACCGCTTGATCACCAAGACACTTCAAAAGGGGAAGTTGTTTGTTTTCCCTAAAGGCCTCATTCAGTTTCAGCAAAATGTGGGCTATAAGAACGCTGTCGCCATTGGGGCCTTGAGCAACCAGAATCCAGAGGTGATCACTATTGCTAATGCCGTTTTTGGATTGAACCTGGTCATCAGCAATGTCTTGGCTAAGGCTTTTCAAGTTGATAGAAAGGTGGTGAACCAACTCCAATCCCAGTTCTGGATGGATAACAATTAGGAATTCCTTGTCCCCCCAATTGCATACTATTTGTATTTGAAGATGATACAAATAAATGTGTTTTAATAAAATGGCTTGAATAAAGCGAATTTTTACCTCAAATATATACTCTAGCCTTTTTACTTGATAGAATATTATTTTGGTGTAGCTTTTTAGGATTAATGAGAATTTTCAAAGTGCCAGATAAAGCATGGCTTCAACGACATACTTTATTTTCCTTCCAAACATACCCCAAACCCCCACAAAAATCGAATAATATAAATTTTAAGGGATTGTCTATAAAGAGACCATTTATCTTTTCTATATGAAGGTCACAATCATTCTCACTCATTAGATGTCAAATTGGATGGCTTCGGGTGAATTACAAAATCCACGACAATTTTTTTTTTTTTAACTTTGCGTCTATCCAATGACACTCTTACAGCTACTTATCTTGAAATTTAAGGGACAAGAATGATTGTGACCTCCATGTATAAAATATATATGTTCTCTTTATACACAATTCCAAATTTTAATGGCAATGAGTTTTATCATTGATTTAGCTGCATTTCTAGCTTTTTAAATATGTTTAGTTGAAACCATTGCAATCTCGTCCGTCCATCATCAATCCCGACAACAGTGAAGATGTACTTTTCAACCCATGAGAAGAAAATTATAGGGGAACTATTCATCTCCGCCATCAGTTATTAAGAATGGGCTATAGAAGTTACATGTCAACATCAAAGTCTTTTCTCAACTTATTGGGATCAGCTACACGAATCCTAGTTCGCCATATGTTCCAGATTCATGATAAGTTTTTGACAAAGTTTTACGATGGTTGGCTACCTAACACATGTTAGTATTTTTTGTTTGAAAAATGCTTAAGTGTATTTCAAAACAACTTTGGTTTTATTGAAGAGGAGAGAGTTTGTAGAGAGAAAAAGACATGGGTTTGAGTCCCACATTGAAGAGGAGAGAGTTTGTTGAGATGTATTTAAAAGCACACATTCCCATACAATCTATTCTAAGTACAAATGAGAGAGAATATGCATGTGCAGAGCACGCAAAGCATTGTGGCACATGTGTGTGTGTGCAAGGGCATGAGTGCAAGGGCACTTGACAGGGTTGCACTTCGCACGCTTGCATTGGCACATGAGGCGCCTGAGCACGTGTGTGGGTCGAGCTCGTGGCTCATTATCTTTTTGTGAGCCCGAGTCATTTGAATGGTGATCCTTTTGTATCCTATACACATGGGTGTGGGAGGGTCTCATAGGATGATTCCTCTTTTTTTGACCCAATATATGTTTTGAAACTTTGAATTTATTGAGGGGAAATGACCTTGTGAGACCCTCCCTCACCCATGTGTGTAGACCTCAAATGATCACCATTAATTTGACACAGTTCTCTAGAAAAATCAAATCTCACACCTATGTGATAACTGTTTAGACATTTGTGCCAAATTTAATGGTGATCATTTAGGTTCCTATATACATGGATGTGAGAATGTGTCATAGGATTGTTACTTTTATTGAGATATAAAACTTAAAAATAGGGGGCATCGAGATATTTTCTTTAAAATCAAGTGGATCTATAAATAGACAAAAATCTTGAAAATTGACAGTCTAGATAATGTGTTGCACGATGCTCTATTACTAAGACTCATAATCTTGTCTTTTTCGTATTCATACATCTTGATGTTGATATGATCTATTAAAAGTTTTTTCAACGTTAAAACAACATTTTTTGGTGGAATTTTTAGGTGCATCTATAATTCTACATTTTAAAGTAGCAACTTTATATAAAGGGAAAAGTTTATATAAGGTTGCAACCTTAAAATATAGAACTACAGATGCACCTCAAAAATCCATCAGTAAAAGTTATTTTAATTTTGAAAAGCCCTCCAATTGATCATCTTGACATCGAGATGTATAATTATGAAAAAAAAGGATTTTGAGTCTTAGAAATAGTGCATCTTATAACACATTATCTAAACCGTCCGTTTTCAAAATTTTGACACGTTTGTAAATATACTTGATTTTTACCATTTTTTTAGTTTAAAATTTTATAAGTATAATTGAAAATAGATTTTGAGATAATCTTAAGAATATTTTGTGTCAAAGTTATATGTTATGATAAAACTTGAAGGTGCATCTTAAATGGATTATTTAAGGTTGCAACCTTATTAAAACCACACCCTTATATAAATGTTTTCTTTTAATTTTTGGGTCGGGTACGATTGAGTTCGTTCCAATCCGTCGGATCCGAGTTTGAGTCCCACAACTTTTATGGGCCCATCCTGGACCCCGACCCGACCCTTTGCCCACTCTATCCCTATGGTCCGCCACTTTAGTCGTAAAGGGTAGAAAACATAAGTTCCGGCTTTCCTCGGTTTTACTGTTACAACTGTACTACACAGGGAAGTTAGATCCTTCGTTTTCTGGATAACTTTGTATGGAGATGCGTTTGATAACTTCGTATGAGATTTCCCCTGAAAATCTCTGTTTGCCGAATTTCTTGAAATTTGAGAAGAGAGTGAAATTAGTAGCTTGAAAGTTGAAAACCTTGTTCGAAAAATAGAGATATCGGTATTTTCATATGTTTGATGACCGGAAAGCTAGATACTCGATATCTTAGCCGCTCATTATGTATGTCATTGACCCGACCCAGGATCCGAGGGACAGACCTAATCTAGGTTTAAGTATGAGTTAAAAAATTAAATCCGACGGGTCGGGTCTGGGTCCAAGTCCAAATCTTGGACTCAAACATTATTTGGGTCTGGGTCCCGGTCCGATTGGGTTCGGGTCTAAATCCGAGTTCGAGTTCCAATATATAAAATACATTTAAATATAATTAAATATATAGATATTTTAATTTCAGAGTTTGTTGAACTCGAGTTAACTCAGTCCGGGGTCTATGTTCGTGTCAGGTGCCACTCACTGCAAATCAGAGATGCGAAGGGGATGTATCAAGTGAAATGAGCGTAAATATTTCAAGAATAAACCCCTCCAGGTCGGTCGCACTTTCAATTGCGGGACCAATCTTACAATCTCGTCCCGCGAGACGTCTTCCAACGGTCGATTAAACACGAAGCCTCCCCCGCTGTTGCCCCCTCTCCCTGTTTATTTTCTTGCGAAGAGGAGTGAGGTTTTAATTATCAGCTGCCATTTTTCTCTCCCAGAAGAAGAGATCACAAAAAGGCATGCCTCTCTCTTTGTCTCTCTCTCCTTCTCTTATCTCTTCCCCCCCTCTCTCTCTATCTATCAATTTTTTGCATTTGGAAACCCACTTAGTGAATTTGCGCTCATTTTTTAAAAATATGAAGCACTGCCATTTTGTTTCTGATAATGAAAAGTGTCCACTACATTGGGATTTATTTATTTATTTTTTGTTCCCTTACATCTATGAAGCACTACATTTGTTTTGGGCTATTTTATGTTGAAATATTACTGGTAAAGTGTATCAGGGAGTTTCTCTTTTCATCTGTACTGGTAAAATTGTATTTGAGTTTGTGTTGGTGCAGGCATCATATAACTCTTTTAGACTGAAAAAATTCATATTTCTTAGTAATATCTCCTCGTTTTTGTTACCTCCGTTTTTTTTATCTACCCAAGAAGGTTGCAAACGATTGGAGATACAGGTAGCATATTTTTCATGAAGAGATCCGCACCAGTCAACAATTTATTTTTATTTTTCAAAAATTAAGAAGAAACTTTTTGGTTTTTTGATAATATTACGGTTTCTATAGATATCATTAATTGATGTAATCACCTTTATACGTGGAAGCAACGAGGGATAGGAATAACGTTGACATAAAAAGGGAATAAACAAATAGTGGGAAGCCAGACAGGGATTTTAGATTATTTTAGGTAAATGAGAAACATTTGTTAGGGGCTGTTTTTTTTTTTCAAAAATATGTTAAATTATTAGGGGTTAAAAGTAAATTGATATTTGAATTTTTTTCTTGTTACATCTGTGTTATGAGGTTTAGGTTTTCGGCAACAATCTGATATAGCTGGTTTATAAACATTTGCAGTGACGAAAATGGGTATCTCATTTCTTAGGAGTTTTGTATTGATATTCGTGAATAACTTATGCATCTATGTATATTAACACCGTGGATTTACTTATTTTATTGGTATTTAGTGTTATTTTGGTTATTTGGGTCTATTGAATTGTAGTCCCCTATTGAGAGAAAACTAAATTGAGTTTGGTTGAATGCAAAAGAGAAAGGTAAGAAAGATATTTTGTTACTACAAGCCTATAATAACCCTTTGGAACTTAGCCTTATACTGTATATCATGGTGAATGTGATTTAGATTGATATACCCTTAGTGTTAATGCTCCTTTATATGTTGGCCTAATATCAAAATGGAGCTCTCGAACACTTGCCTTTACAGCAGCTTATCTTGCTAGCAACAGACGCTCTTTATTTTTTTGCACATGCTCTGTGAGAAGTTTGATATTCTTGTGTTTTGTATTAATTTGTAATTGTCAGTTTATGGAAGTTGGATTTAATTATTTCATAATACTTTTATTTATCTTTGTGCTTGTAATGCCTTCTCCTTGGACAGTTTCTTGGGGAACATTCAGAGCCAAGTAATCACAGGCGGGAAATAAAGAGCGAGAAATGTGAGACTATGATTGCCCATGGAAACCTTTAGGAGAGTTCCAAACTTACAAGGGTATTGAATAAGAAGTAACTGAAGGTATGGCAAATTGGTGTATCGTACATACAATCGACTTTAAGAGAGGGAGGGAAAAGTAAAATCTGAGATACATAATAGAGGAAGAAGTGGTGAGAAAGAATAGAGACAAAGAAGAAAGGAATAGCAATGAAGAGATAGAAGTGGAGGGAAGAGAGTATAGAACAAAGAGTCTATGGAAAACAAACCACAGAGCTAGAAAGATGGAGAAAAGTAGGAAGAGTTTTTTTTTCCCTGCTAGGCAAGAAGGGTTTTGTGTGGGTAACTCACCAGTTGAATTAATATGGAGGAATTTTACAAGGGGTCAGATAGATTTTGTCTGATGTAATATTACAAAGGACCTTGCTACAAGTATCTATCTGTCTTTCTTTATGCATTTAAACCACATTGTATATGCTCTATCACACACAAGGTCAAGTTGGAAGTTTGTAAACCCCATCTTTCAAATGTCAAAATTTTCTTTTGTCTGAGGGCCAAGAAATGATAGAAAGTGGAAGGAAGAGTGGACGGAGCAGTGAGAGAATCCAGGAAAACAAACCACAAAACAAGAGGGAAAGATCCATAGAGGGATAACCAAAGCGATAGAGTGAAAGAACAAGACAATGTCTACTTCGAGTGTGGCGGTTTTGGATAATGGTGGCGGCTATTGCAAGGCTGGCATCGGCGGGGACCGTGACCCCATTGCAGTCGTTCCCAACTGTGTGGGGCGCTCCCCTGCACAAGCATCATCGGGTTCTAAGAAGAAGGAATGGATGGTGGCAGACCAGCTCCTCCACCCTGACAATGACCCTACGTCTGTGACGCTGCGCCGCCCCATGGACCGGGGCTACCTTGTCAACCCTGACCTCCAACGTGACATATGGGACCGCATTTTTTCTTCCCTCCTCAAAATCCAGCCCTCCTCAACCTCCCTCCTCCTTGTAGAGCCCCTCTTCAACCTCCCTAGCATCCAACGCTTCACTGATGAGCTAGTCTTTGAAGAGTTTGGCTTCAGTTCACTTTGTGTTGCAGACCCACCGTCACTAGTGCACTTGTATGAGACAAGCCGCTGCCCCAAGAGCCTGATGGCGGCGGCTCAATGCAGCCTGGTTGTTGATTGCGGATTCTCGTTCATGCATGCTGCCCCCGTGGTGCAGAACTTCACACTGAACCACGCAGTGAAGAGGGTTGGGCTCGGGGGTAAGGCCCTCACCAACTACTTGAAGCAGTTGGTGTCGTATAGGTCGGTGAACTTGATGGATGAGACCGTCATTATGGACCATGTCAAGGAGAACCTCTGCTTTGTCTCCCTTGACCTCCAACGAGACCTCCAGATTGCAAGGTCCCCCCCATCTCTCACACTTGTGACCTAATCATAAGCATTATCATCATCTTATTATTATCAGGATATCTATAATGCGTGCTTTCTTTCTTTTCAAGATACATGGATTCCATTCAATAATTCTCTAATGCCATTTTTGTTTTTTATACATGAGATTCAATTCAATAATGCTTTAGTTTTGGGTTCAATTAAATAATGCTTCAATGCTTCCCCCCCCTCGTCCCCTTTTTTAGATGCATGGGGTTCAAGTCAGTAACATTTTGACTGTTTGACATATTGTGGTTGGATTCCAGCTACTGGGTGATGGAAGGTATATATAATACTTTTCTTGCCCAAATACTGGTGTTCGACCAAGTTTCTTGGTCCTAAATTAGTGCTCCCCATACCATTTCAATACTTGGATGTGTTTGCGTAGGAATGTAAAATGAGTCCTAATTAACTTGAAAGACAGGTTTAATTCCGTATTATGTGCGAATTCCAAAAGTAACTTAAGGGGGGCAATATAGGTTATGAATGCACAAAAGCTCTATATAACTAACTGTGGCTTAACATGGTGAAAAGACACAAGTAGAGGGTTCAATAAAGACACCCAATTGTTTCTCAGGTAGCCTAGAACATGATGGGTATACACTGTTATTGGAAAATTGGGATTGCAACAGTGTGTTTGTGCTTCTTGATTGATCCATTTTGCATGCCATAGATTAGGCAATCAGTGCTGCCATGAAAAGGAATTATGTTGAAATTTAATTAATGTCAAACAGAAGTCACTATTTCAATGTCACTCTTCCAATGCAGTTGGTTTTGTCTTAGACTGACACCATTTATGGGCTCAGTTGTAGAGTGCACTGAAGATGGTTCCCTCCCAATGTCCGTGGTTGAATGATTTCCCCCTGGAGTATCTGAAACTACTCCAATTGTGATAGACGTTTAAACACTTGATGAACTGTACTACTCTTTAACTATGAGCTTTTAACTATCTGCATTTATATTAAGTTAACTTCCTCCAAAAAAAAAAAAAAACTCTGCATTTTTATTTTAGCAGTGTTGTAAATCAAAGATGCCCCATATATTTTATAACATCATTATCTAAACGCTTCAGGCTTACAAACCTCCTGCGAGTGGCATCCAATCCACATTACTTTCTTGTGATTTGCGTATGCAAGCGGTTGGCTGTGAGAAACTGTATTTCTGTATATTTGGGCCTTAAGCCCCCATGGAAGATGTATTTCTGAGCTTATCGAAGATGTGAACAAGAGCGCCAATTTATAGGGTTACAAAACTGTGTACTATTAAAGAAAGTAATATATACAATGAACCACCTTCCTAATATGGGTACACATAAAAGGAAGAAAAATATTGTACCCAAAATAAGTGTAGGTTTCTATAATTTCTACACTCCTTCCCAAGCTCAAGATGTGTTAAGAGAGAGCAACTTGAGTTTGGACAACTGAAGGCAAGCCTTAGAAACAAAGCAGGAACAAAAAAAGCTTAAGCAGCTGCAAATTAGCGATCCTCAGAAACCGACTCCTCGAACAGAGCACTCGCATTACAGCAAATCAACAGGCCTCTAGAACAAACAGGATTGAGTAACGAAAAAAAACTCGATTATCACACAGGATGGAGTAATGAAAAACTCTACCATCAATAGGATTGAGTAACGGAAAACTCAATCATTAAACATGATCGAGTAACAAAAAAATCTATCATCAACTAGGATTGAGAAATTCGATCATCAAACAGGAGGCACTTGGAAGAGCCAACAGAAATCAGCGTGGATCAACATGCACAGTTGGACCTTAGATTTGGAGTTGAGAACAGTAAGAACCAAAATAGATCAGAGAGTTGAAACACGGCTTGGTAGAGAGACAAATCAGATAGTCGAAACACGACTCGGTGTCAAAACAAAGCAAGACGAAGAGAGAGAGGTGCCAAAACAAGAAAAAAAAAACAAAACAAGATCTAGAGAGAGAGTAGCCAAAATAAGACAAAAGCAAAAATGAAAACCTAGAGAGAGATGGCTAGATGCAAGAGATGGGAAAAAAAAGAAAAGATATTGATGCAAGAAGCGAGATATAAGATAAGAAAAAGTATTGATGCAAGAGATGAAAAAAAAATGCAGGAAACAATACAGATTTGAAAATACTGTGGAGGAGCTTTTGCTAAAGAATGGAAAAAGAACGCGTACTTATCTTGAGTGACCAGATTTGTGTGAGATTGCAGATTCCAGAAAACTATTTATGGCGGAGTTACAAAAATTGATCGTAGAGAACCTGGCTCTGATACCATGTGAGAAACTGTATTTTTGTATATTTGGGCCTTATGCCCCCATGGAAGATGTATATCAGAGTTTATCGAAGATGTGAATAAGAGCTCCAATTTATAAGGTTACAAAACTACGCACTACTAAAGAAAGTAACATATGCAATGAACTACCTTCCTAATATGGGTACACATAAAATGAAGGAAAATATTATACCAAAAAATAAGTGCAGGTTTCTATAATTTCTACATTGGCTTTGACATTCTTTTAGGAAACTAAATGATATTGCATGTGTCCTACATAAGTCTTTAACGCATGTGGAATGCCACATTGGGTAAGGGCTGTAGATGCAAAATTTCATTACTTGGATGAGAAGAACTCTAAAAATTTAAATACAAAAATGGGTGATTGAAATCCGGACAAAAAAATTCACTTTCTTCCATTGGAAGGAGTGCTTATTGTTGTATGTGTGGATAGCTTGATGTTAGTCACTTGTTTCCGACATTATAATAGACATCATTATGGCTTGATGTATGGCTAGCCACAAAGCACAATTTCTCTCACCTATGAACAACAATGAAGACTTTTGTGATGTTACTTTTGGTTTTGTCATCCACCGCAAGTAAACATGTGACTTCTTTTCTGTTACGTCATGCGTGTGTTGGGGATCATGGAATTATTTCAATACGCATTGTGGCTAGTACCGGTTGGGAAAAGGCTTTGATAATGACGAGGATTGTGGTTAGCACCTAATGGCTTCTTGTTGGGACAGGTGCATAGAAGCAAAGCCATGCGAACAAGATGAGGAAAATCAAGCTTGAGAGCTTAACTCTCTCTCTCTCTCTCTCTCTCTCTTTCTCTCTCTCTTCCTAGTTTAGCAAGGAGATGCTTAATGGATTAGGATGGGGAATAAGCTATGTTACTAACTTTTGTTGTCTCGGTGATGCCACACCTAGAAATGGTACTGATTTTTTAGAGTCATGGAGAGACGTGGCCACGTGAAAGACTTCTGGGATTTCTGATTTTGGAGGCTTGTTTACTTGATCACTGTGAGGGCCCCAAGAATGCTTGTGTGAGTCTTTTGAAGAAAGAAGCATTGTTTTTACCATCTGTCTTGTTTGTTTGATGGATATCTCTCTGCATGGTTGCCAATTTATACTATCTTAATTATATCAAATATAATAAATTAGTTGTATGAGAAAGCTTATAAAAAGCAAATTATAACTGGTACGGATTCTAGAAACCTCGTGTGCCATGGGGTATATCTTACTCAGTATTGAATGATATCTATCTTACAATTGCCTGTAATTAGCTTCGAATATGGTGATGTTTCTGCCATAATTTAAACTAAAATAGCTCTAGGAGGAAGAGGTAAAATGTAACAAACACATCTTTCCTCATAAGAGTGTTAATGGCTCGTCATCAACTTTTTAGGACACGAAAATTGAATTAGTAGGATAATTTTCACTCTCGCTGTGGAGTCTCAATGTTAGACATTTTGGATGACAGAAACTGTCCTGCTCTGGGAACTCTTGAGTTCCCTTCAGAAATGCATTTGAGTGAAAGTTTATAGTTCCCCAAAAACAATTGCCGCATTTGCATTGCAAGGTTGGGACCAAAGATCAACAAGAGGACCAAGAAGTTACACTGCTGCTTTTCCAAGCCATTCCTTCGTGAAGGGATGGGGAACATGTTCCCAACCATCCACATGAACAATCAACATGAGTTTATTTTATTTTACTTTATTTTTTCATAAGTTAAATAGTCAACATTGTTGGGATGTCCATGATCGAGAGTGATCTTTCTTTTTTTTCTTTTTGGTTTTTTTTTGTTTTTTTTTTGGGGGGGGGGGGGGGTCTAGTACCACTCTTAAATTCATACATCTGTCATGTTGGGTGGTATTATTATTCATTCTTTTAGTCTTTATTTGTTCATTCTTTCTATCTTGTCCATAGGGCATTAGGTCCTTTCTTGATCTTTTTATTGGGCATCTACCTAAAGGGAACTTAGTCTTTTTTTTTTGTATGTGTGTGTGTGTGTATAAAAGAATGTTTTGTTTATCGAACTTTACATATTTGACCTGTTGCCATTATTGAAAGAAGTGGATGTGTGGATTTCTAAGATATGTAATAAAAACTTTTCCTCTTTTTTCTTTATTATATAAAACTGAATTCCACTTACAGGTGTCATATCAAATGCTGCAAATATGAAAAATAACCCTAAATACAACTTAAGATATTTCCTTTTACAACTAAATAAATATTATTTAATTCAAGGGCAGAATACAAACTTTAACTATGCATTCTAGGACAATTAGTGTTCCTGGAATTTGCAATAAATTAAGTAATAATCACTGAATAATCGAAGGACAATCATGAAGATTTACTCGACTTAACCTCGGGTCAATCCTTAAGGACTTGATAAACCGCTCAATTACTTGATCGATGGTGCACTTTGATCCTATTGGCCAGCTGAATTCTCTAAGTTGGGAAGCTCCTTAGGCAATACCCTTTCATATATGGGTTTTAGAGAGTATAGGGCATGCCATAGGCACCTCCCTTTTTTCTTCTAAGGCTGCGTGTGCCTCCCTCTATGAGCCTTAGGTGTTGCGTACCACCCCCTTGGGGTTTCTAGGGTGGTGTGTGCCACCTCCTTTAGAGAGAGACTAGAGATGAGAGAGAGAGAGGCATGGAGGAGAGAGGAGAGAGGCTTAGAAGTCTAGTGGTGGAAATGAGGGGAGTCGACCTCTATTTATAGCTTTTAAGGGTCTTAAGATATGCCGATCTGAAATAGAGTTCTTCCTGGATTCCTAAGTGATCTTTGAGGTGAGAGAACAAATCAAAGCCATCCATCCCAAGAATCGGCCACCATGGTTTAGGGAGGAATCTTGAAATCTTATCCATTGATTCTTTTTAACTCCTATCCACTTTTAGTCGACGTAGGATGAGACTAATCAAAACTCATCTTTTATTTTGATTAGAATTTTTTCTTCTCTCACAAGAGATTGTAGAAATTCAAAGCCAAAATAGTTTGGGCAAAATCAAAGATTGAAAAGATTTTTTTTTTTTGGGTAGTTTAGTGGGGATTGGGTCCCCTACCCATGGTAGGAATAGAACTCAAGACGCCATGGTTTGATGCCCACCACCCTGACCACATGGCCTTGAGCCTATTCCTTGAAAGAATATTTTCTACACATAATATATTCTCTATACCCACAAAATATGTTCACAAAATCTCTCATAGATTTTCTCAAGATTTTCTCCAACAAAAACTTTTTAAAATATTTAAATATTTGTCCAAGATTCTCCCCAACTGAAAAACATATTCTTATAAATTTTTTTTTTTTGTGCTATTGGGGGTTGGGGGAGACCTCATCCTCCATGTAGGCTTGGCAACGAGATGGGCTGGGCCTGCCCTGGCCTTGACTCGGCCCTTGTCTCCATAGTGTAGGGTGTCCCACCTAGTGTAGGGCATGTGGCCCTTGTGGACCTCATGTGCGTCCCCATGTGTGGGTGCTGGGGCCTTAGCCCCCCATGTCGGTCCCACTAAAAAAATGACCCCAAGAGCTTTAGAAATATCAACACTACCCTTTTTAAGGTTTTATACATCTTTATAAGATTTAAAAAATTCTAATTTTTTTTTAAATCACAGAAGCATTTCTTAAGCTGAAAACAAAAATTCTAGAAGTAGATTGATACCAATGGGTTAAGAAAAGTGATTGTTAAGGCACTCCGCCTGACCCAATAACTGTGAACCTCGACTATCTTCTCAAACCATCCCAATGAAACCAATGACCCACAATCTCATGTAGGGGCTCATCAAAGCTGGCGAATAAATAGTGAAACCACGGTACCGGAATGTGGATTATTGGTTCCTCTGCTTAAGAGCAAGTCACACCATCATATCACTATAGTGTAAGGGAGACTCTCTCTGTGCACATGTGCACGTATCCCTTTGTATGGTTGCTTCACGAATGCGTATTGTCTTGTGAATGTGTTATGTGGAAGGTTTTTGAGGATTTAGACATTGCTCTCACTGGCCTACTACCACACATAGGAGGCCACGAAGCTCTCATTGCCTATAAACTATCCCTGGGCATCTCTACAACCTCAACAAAGGAAGACTGTCCTAACACCCTCAATTGTAGTTCTATATGCCCAGGGATAAGAGTTTTGGACATGATTAGGGCCACAGACTGCCTGTTAGGTCAGTCAAACAACACACACAAGCCCACTGAAGCGTACAATCACTATAATTTTTATTTACGTTCTCTGACGAGCTTAAAGGACACAAACCCAATAGTTATGGGCAACACTTCCTTGAACTGTGTACTATCAAAACCAAGGTTTGTTTCTGGAATTTTTTTTTGGAGTAAATGTTAAAAAAGGTTGGTTTCTAGGTGTTAGCCCACAGCTTTGAGTTTCGTTGTAAACCTTCAGATCAAATAATTCAAAGTTTGTTCTAATGAGCTTCACCCTGTTGTGACCTTATGATGTATATATATCCTTTGCTTAGATGTGCTATTGGGAAGTCAAGGTTAATAAGGTGTCTAGAACATCTTCTTTTGTTTGTTTGTTTGTTGAGGTTTATGATCAAAACAAGCTAATACTTAGAGGAAGGCAAGAACATTTCTTGTAGTGGAATCATGAATCTCTTTCCTTGCATATGAGACCTCCATCCACTGACATTTCAGTGATAATTTGTGATGTAGAGAAATTGGAAGAGAACAGAATAACAACAGTAATTCCTGTCAAACACATGCAATAATTAGATGTAACCTAGGGCTTCTTCCCTGACCCAGCTAGGGTTTCAAAAGCCTGAGGTTTTTCTTTCCTTTTTTCTGAAATAGAGTCATGTTAATAGCCTAGGAAACTAAATAAAAATTTAAAATGAGAACAGTTTTATCCTACATCAATTTATCGTTTGTGGCTTATTGCAAGTTTGTAACTTGGGCAGATTGGTTCACATGCTTTTGAATTGCAAACTATAGTATTAGAACTTCAGTTTTTGTGGTTTATGCTGCATCTGTTCCATTTGTATGGTATGCCAAAGCAACACTCATGACTAATGAGATGCAGCTACCATTTATGGCTGCATATCTTTCTATGTTGATTGAGTAAATTTTGGCTATTTCCTATTTCCTGTTAATCATAGGGCATCTCGTTGCTTGATTTATTTCAGGACTAACTGTTTGGACACACCACGCTTAATTTCTTTTGAAGGCCAACAAAAAAAAACCATCAACATGCTTTTGTAGTAACTAAATTTGATGTTGTCGAACTTGCTATTGTGAGACCAACCACTCCTCTGGCTTTATTTATTTGTTTTGTGGCTGCTATCAACATCTTCTGACTCTACAAGTTGTTTGTTGAAGAATTTGTTGAATCTCTTCTAAGTAAACAGTCTCTGATGCATCAGATCATGTTACCAACATGCATGGTACTTGATCCATAATCAATTCTGTAAAGGTATTCCTTTTGTATCTACTGTTATTGGCCATAAGTTATTTATAATTAGAAGCCTTTTGTAAAGCCTGAGGCACTCATAATCCTAGTAGCTTCTTGTTCCACTTATACCTCTGTCCGTGGTCAATCACACCCGCTTTTAGGTAGCATCAATCGACCGGACAGGGTGCGGTAGGGCTTGGTAGAAGCGAACTTAGATGCCTCTAGTCCTGTAGTGCCCGGACAGGAAATCTAAGGGCCCTTCCCGTGAAGATCACGCCACCTACTGGGGATGGATCCACGGACAAGATCCTGCCGTGCACACCACGTGATCAGGAATGTGTGGAGCCGCAGAGGGAACGAAGGTCTTTCATCCCAGCTGTTGGGTCAGGCTATTCAAGGGTGTTCTCCTGTCGTCACTAAGTCAAGTCGACTATGTGCATTAGCCATTTGGCGAAGCAAGGAATGGTGCTGGTCGGCTTGAAGCGGTACCCCAAGTTCTTAATTCAAAAGCTATAAGTTAATATCTTTTGGTTATAAAGGTGTCTCTCTATTTTGGTGACGTTGGCTTTATCTTCTTGTAGTAAGGGGCCGTCACTTGGTGTGATGGTAAAAGGCTCAGTAGCTAGCGTAAAAGCACGGGTTCGAGTCTTGAGAACAGCCACTTTGTGCATAAAAAGTCAACGGTTAGGACCGTTTCCATTTCACCCCTCCCTGCCCTGCGTAGGTGGGACCAGCACTGGGCTACGACCCATTTTTTTTGGCTTTATCTTCTTGTAGTGAAGGAGGAGAGAGAGTTGCAAGTTAGCAAAACACTTGGGTTTTCTCTTCCATACTTGTGCATTCTGATTGTCTGTCTTCAAACTTATGATATTTTGTTTTGCTATCTTTATAGATGATTATTTTTGATATCAAGAGTTTGACTCTTGGACTTGCGATCGCTTGAACCTCGGGCAGTAGGCTTGACTTGGAAGCCTTGTTCAAATTATTGAAAATATTTTAAATCTTTTTAAAAATGGTAAAAGTAAATTTGAAACACTAAGCGAAAAAATGAATTTAGAGAAAAAGAATCGTGAGATAAGAGTTTTAGGCTCCCACTTGGATTAGTCAGTTTTTACTTGGCATGCCTAAATTTTTACCAAGTTTTGACGAGTCTCATATATTTACATTAACGCGCCGCGCTAGGCTAGCCCTTGCTTCTTGCTTTTGAGCTGTAGTTTGCTGGCTTTTTTGCCCTTGCGAGGCAAAAGTTTGAGAGTGCTTTGGTTCACTGAACATAGTTGCTATTGTTGAAGAGGGATTTTTGCTCTTGCGAAGCACTTACTCGTTTTATTAAAATTGAATTCATGATTCAAAAACTTCATGCATTCATCTACATGAAGTTGTATGCATATACCCAATACAGATCAACAATTAAAAGGCCTTCCTCATGATCAAAGTTAACTAGAAGTTTCCAACTCCCCAATCAATATAATGTAAAGAGAGTTACAACTCAGAACAACTTGAGCCAAGGGAAATATCATATATTTACTAAATCAAGAACTAGGGGTCCAAGAGTCTAAGCATTCCCTCCCCTCCCCCAAATAATAAGTTAGTTTTGTGTTAACAAGAACTTGTACGAACTTAATTGTAGAGGTAATGTTTTTTCAAGGAAAGGTATTGTGATTGAATTCCCCCAGCTGCATAGAATTTTTGGTGTTTAAATAAATTAAGATAACATTTAAAATTCTATGTTGTAGGTTTGGAAAGCGTGGGGTTCGAACTCACAACCTTAGCACTAGGAAAGCAATCTCTACCACTGTAGCACTTCCTTTAAATTGTTAATGAAGTACAAAATAAGACACTTTAGTATAAAATGTCGATGTTGTATTAAAACTTAGTACAAAATAAGACACTTTAGTATAAAGTGTCGATGTTGTATTAAAACTTAGTGACATCACCTGACATATATGGTCATGTGTTGGACTGTGCCTATTTATGTTGGCACTTGTCTACGTGTCAGTACGTGCTGGCATGCGACACCAACCCCCATGTGGAGTGTCAGGGTAACATTAGTTCAAGGTGGTGGGTGCCACAATATGATATCTTGAGTTTCATGTCCACAAGATCCCATGTTAACAATCTTTTTTTAAAAAAAAAGAAAAAGAAAAGAAAAAGAAAAGAAAAAGAGAAAGTCAAAGTTGACTCGGAACTCTGTAGAATGACTTAGTGAGTTTAGTTGTAGTCAAAAGTGACTTAAGAAAACATGTAAGAAAAATCTTTATAGTTGTAATTTACATTACTAAAAATGTGTGTCTAAAAAACTAGTAATTGTGGCAGTGGTCTAGGCCAGGCTGGCTTGAGACCTGGCCTGGGACCTTAGGGGCCTAGCCCCGGCCTGGAGTGGGCCAAAGGTCCCTGGCCCAGGCCCGACCTTACTCTTGGGTCTGGTGGCCTGACCCAACCTTGTTAATGGTCTGGGTAGAGCATGGCCAAGAAGAAATCAAGCTCTTTAAAATAATAATAATAATAATAATGAAACAGAATGGATCAGGTTGGGCCCTGACCCCTAGGCCAACCGAGCTCTGTTCGGTCGTTGAACCTATTTTCGGGCCTTTGACCGGCTCTCCAGCCAAATTTAGTGGCCTAGGCAAGGGTTATTTAGGGTGGGGCCATCTGGCACATTGGCACCCTTAAGATCTAGCGCCTATTGAATTTGTATAATGACATGTATTATTTTGTCTATTATGTTTTATGGAATTCTTACTTTGTAATTTTGTATGTGTATGTGTGAGTGTGAGTGTAGCATGTTATATGACATTTGATACTAGCTCCAATTGTTAATGTTTTAATAATTATGTAAGTTCAAATCCATTTAATTCTCTTACTATTTGTAAATTTGAATCCATGTACATCTGTGGACTACGCATGAACTCTTTTAAGTATGAAGTTAGAGAAGTATTTACGGAAAAAGATTCTATAAGCCGACGGGCTTATGCTACAGTATGATCCATTTGGCTAAAACGCATAGCTAAAGGGTTTCTTTTTGGCTTGAATTTTGGCACATCTTTAATTAAAAAAACAAACAAAAGAAAATGATTTTCTTGAAATTCCATTGTCCATCAAATGGATTGCCTACGTTCACTGAAAATGGCGGACTGATTTTCTCCCATTTTTTTTGTGCAACGTTTTTTCTTTGTTTATTTTATATGATTTCCTCGATGAGATGAGCATGTGCAAGATTTGGGCCCCCAAAACCTTTCTAGCTCCAACGGGGTATGCGGCAGTATAAGCTCATTGACTTATGAGATCTTTTTCCTTTAAAGAGTCATCAACTTGTTCTCCTGCAACCAAGTACAAACTTTTCAGAATCACCTTGTCAAGCTTAGTCTTTAATGCGTTGGTTATGTTCCTGCTGTTGTTGCCCCTTGTTGGTCATAATTCTTTAATTTTCCCATCCGTGCGATTGCTATCCTGTCAAAGTCTCACAGGGGATATTTCTGTATTTTTGTTTTTATTTATGCCCATATCTTCTACATATGAATTCACTCATTTCGGCACATGCATAATTGAACTTGTGTCCAAAGGCATGGCTGCCATAGCCCCTAATGAAATATATAGTTGCTTTCTTGATGCTGCTCTTTTTTCATTGGTTTCATATTTCTAGTGCAAATTTTGGTTCCTTTGCTTCTAATAATATTAGCGTGGAGACATAATTGGCTATGTTACCTGTCACCACTTGTGCTGCTCTGATTTCCCCACCTCTATAATGCTATTCCTATACAGAAAACTGTATTTGCATCTCTAATCCTATGACACTCATTATGAAACTCATTTCATTAGCTCTAACAAATAAATTTCTTGAAAAATAAACTAAAAGATTAATTGATGTTTGTCCTCACATGTCACTCTGACCATATCATTTTACAATGAGTGATGTGTTGGCCCAAGATGCCCTGCATTCCCTCAGTAATAGATCCTTTTGCATCAAAACTCACATCTGTGATTCTGAACCTTACAACGAAACCTCATTATGGAAACTAGTTCCAGATTTGGTCCCATTTAAATAGCTCACCATAAAAAAATAGCTCACCATAAAAAAAATAATGGTCTCCCCTCATATGATATTTGGACTGGCTCATTGCCAGTTTCTTTCTTGCCTGAACCGAGTTAGCTTGTGGCCACTTTAACAGGGGGCTTTTGTCAGGCTCCCCACGTTATAATCTTGACCTTGGAAAAAGAAAATTGTTTTTTGAGGCACACTGGTTGAGGACCAGTTTGGATGCCACTTTGAAATGCACTTTGATGTTCAGCATGGGATGTCCTTGGGTGTCTATTCTAAAAGTAATGTTTGAACTGGTACGTTCGTTAAAAATGGCCCTCTTTAAAAGTGGAATGAAAACTGGTAGTACTTCCTTTTATCCTGCAAGAAAATAAAGTAGGTTTTGCATGTGCATGGGCCATTTATTTGCACACAAACATTCTGCTTCCAAACTGCCCTAAAGTGATACCTTTCTCCTAACGCCATCCTGTTCTTTTATTGAAATTTCGTACTCTTTAAGAAATTCCCTGCTCATTTCTGGTCCATTTTCCTTGGAAAGAACCACTTGGATGATCTGCATATCATTCATGACTTTCACGTCTAGTGGTGCTAATGAGCGAAATTATTACTTCCAGGAAACTCTTCAAACTGGATATTCATTTCTTATTTTATGTACTCGTTTTTCTGTCTACTATCCATCTTCAGTCTTATTATGATCTAATTTTAAATTTTCTTGCTTGTATTTCTCTTTCCATCATTCAATGCTGTAATTTTCAAGTTTGCATGCGACCTCCTCTGCAGTGGTGAAAAGTCTCTTTACGTGTTGTCGTGTTGGTTCAGTTCCCTTATCCATGTTTCTGACCATAGTTTTTTATGTAGCACATGAATATTTGTTCTTCCCACCGTTCAATTTCTATCGTCTATGCGTTTCCAAGCATTTCCTACTTTTCAAATTTTTAATGGTGTGTTTGCTGAGCAAAAAAATAAGCTGTCTTCCATTTCCTATCTAGCGATTTCTGCCATTACAATTGGATTGCAATTAGCTCGGAGCTAATTCCATGTCACATGCAACAACTCGAAATTCTGAAGGGACAAACAGATAGAAGGGGAAAGCTGCAGGCTTGGGTGGGGGGTTGTTGTTGTTGTTGGTGGTGGTTTGGTGGTTTTTTTCCTTCCTTTTTTTTTTTGGATGGGGGCCATTGATTTTTGGCTAGCATTGACTATGGGCGTCTCCATCACTACTTTGCATGTAAATCGTGTTACATTGAGTAATCCACATGGCCAGTAGTGAATCAGGTTTAATTCATTGTGCATATGCTATCTTATTTTCTCTGTTTTTGGAGGCCATTAAGTTATTTTATCTTGTCTTCCTATACCCTGCTATGTCAATTCATGCAATTACGTTTAAGAAATAAAATTTTCTTGTTTATAATAATCTAATTTCTATGAGTAATTTTTCTCTACAGGAAATCAGGGAAGGAGAATGTATTCAAGTGCACATATGTGCTTCCTGATGGTGTAACTTATACCAAGGGCTTTGTTAAAGACATCGAAGAAGCTCAGAGATACCTCACTCTAGATGATGGAATTTCAGCAGTTCAATCAGAAGTAGTTGAGGAAGACTGCGAAAGTCTATCTAGTGATGAGGAGACTCCAGAAGATAGGACAAGAATAGATCTGACAAAAAATGAGGTATTTTCTGTTTCCAAAGGATATTTTCTGTTCTTTTGCGGTGGTAATGTAATTGTTTAACTGCATTTAACTGTTTTGCAGGAATTAAAACTCACTAACGAACGGTTCCTTGTCCCTGAGATGCTTTTCCATCCATCTGATTTGGGTTTGTATAAGCAATAAACTTTGGTTTTAGTGATCGGGACCTTTCTTATTGCTATTGAACAAGCCATCTTTTTCTTATTTGCCCATTTTTTCTTTTGTTCCAGGTCTTTATGGGTTTCTTTTGATTTCAAACAATAAGCTTTAGGTTTGATCATCTTTGAATGTTTTTTTCACAATCCTTAACTCCCTTGTACCCAATCTAAGGTGATCACAGTCAGCTTGGTCAAACTGAAGGACATTCGTAATATTTGAAAGCACTATTGTGATAATTTATTTCTACAGGGATAAATGAGGCTGGACTCGCAGAGTGCATAGTCCGAGCTGTTCAATCATGCCATCCTTATCTTCACCCAGTCCTCTATGAGAGGTACTCGTTTTTTTTGTCGATCTATCATTTCTTTATAGATCATCAAGTTGGTATTAAATTGTTGCTTATTTCTGCAGCATCATTTTAACGGGTGGAAGCACATTATTTCCTCATTTTGTAGAAAGACTGTACGATCTCTCTCTCTCTCTCTCTCTCTCTCTTTCTCTCTCTCACACACACACACACACACACATTCATATTAGATTGTAATGGCTCTTGGTTTTGCTTCAGAGAGAGGGAGCTACGTCCTCTTGTGCCTGATGATTTCAGACTGAAGATAACCCACCAAGAGGAGTATATATACTTTCCCTCCTATTTTCATTTATGCTTTAGAGCATTTTATGGCATTTTGCACGTAACATGATGATCCTTTTTGTTTCTTCAGTCCAATATTAGGTGTTTGGAGAGGGGGTTCACTGTTAGCTTCTAGCCCTGATTTTGAAGCAATGTGTGTGACAAAGCATGACTATGAGGAACTTGGATCCACTCGTTGTCGTCGCCGTTTTATGCACTGAATTTCAGTGAATCATGACCGCTATTCTCCATGGGATTGTTGTATTTCTATTTGGATACCAGCTAAGGTCCTTACGTCTGATTGTTTTATTGTAAGATTATATGCTTAAGGTTTTTGTTGGGGATCACTGCACCCTGTTTGTACTATTGAAGTCAAAATCATGTACTGATCCTATGTTATGCCCTTTTTGTCCTGGTCTTGGAGGTGAGAGTTCCATATGACGCCCGATGAGAGAACTAACCAAATGTTAGCATTTAGCATAGTATTGGAGCTAAGCTCAGATTTTGTAGCATGCAATTGTACTGTGCATAATGCATGAACATACAGTAGTATATGCGCTGTACATTTTGTATATAACTAAGCTTGGAATTTGAACTTGTACGACCTAAATGTAAAGGCATATGTTCGATAGAATTTTCTAAATTATAAGAAATATTCTAATACTTAAATATTTCTATTTATTAAATATTGTGACACGAAGTTGTAGCTTGGGGGCTCTCCCTGTCATGGTGAACTGCACATTCATTTTGCCAATACAATCTCCTTTTCTTCGAAAACTTGCTTAAGATGTCACAGCCAGCGATCCTTGTCATTCACCCACTGAATAGCATTGGAAGAGATCCCTCCTATCAAAAGACCAAAAAAATAAATAAGGGGAGTCACTCTTCATGTGAAAAAATAGGAAAGAATGTAGAATACTGTAGCAGACAGCTTGCAAGTCATAAACTGATCAAGTTAAAACTTTTCATGTTCCATAATTTTATCAATTATCTATAAGTACATGCTTCAAAAACAATAGGAACTTCCATTATTTTGCAGCTATCAGAATTGAGAGTGAGCAAGAACGTGAATTATTGTCATGATTTTCATGGAAACTTTATCCTTGCCACATTCTTGGAATGTTTCGGGCTTGACCATGACAAATGTCATATAAAATCGGAAAAGTATTTGGTGAGTAGAGTGGCTCAGGTGTCCACCCTAGTTTTGAGGGACTTAAGACCTAATACACTGCTTAAAAATCACTATAAATCTAGCTCTGCATCAGATCCATGAATTCTGGAGATCAAAGAACAATGTAGATCTGATTTGAAAAACTAAAATAAACAATCCACAAAAAAAGTGCAAAATAAACTATTTTAATAATTAATGTTTTTTCCAGATTCATGATTATGGTGATCGAGATGATAAACCTGCAAAATATTGGATCCAAAGTCCATCTCCAAGATGGATTTGGGGCGGGGGGACTCACCATATGCATCCCTAGACACACCTAAACCCTAAGCTTTAACCTGCCACTATCAAGTACTTCCATAAATGTCAGTTAACTGTTCATTGTGATCTTAATTATCATATACTCCTGTAGATGTCACTCAACCATCACTTATGTTCCTACTTTTAGCAAATTCATATGTGCCATCATAGTGTTGTAGCACCATCACATGCAAATAATTATAGCGAATATCATTAGACATTCTTGGCCTTGCCCACTAATTTGGATTGTCCTTGCTGAGCCACCATATAATTGGGCCAATTCCTTTGCCTCTTTGTAGGCTCATTTGCAAGTGAAAATAACCAAAATCTACATGAGCAAAGAAACCAAATGTTTACCATGGTCCTGCAACTACGTGAACTATCTACAAAATCTCAAGTTATCTTTTTGTTTGTTCTTAAAATTTTTGTGTGGGTGTTAACATACCTAATAGGGATTGTCTGTGAGGAGACTATTTATCTTTTGTATATAGAGGTTATAATCATTCATGTTCCTTAAATTTCAAAATGGGTGGTTGTAAGACTATCATTGGATAGACTCAAAGTTCTGAAAAAAAATTTCTCGGACTTTGTGACTCACCCCAAGCCATCCAATTTGACATCTAATGAGTGTGAACTCCATGTACAAAAGATAAATGATCTCTTTGTGATAATCCCTTTTGTAAATGTACTTTTCATCTTAGTGACAATTATTGCTATGGGATATTATCAGTATGATGTTTTAATGAGGAGTTATTGTATTTGGCATAGTTATCAGATAACTAATGGGAGTTTAATAAATTAATATATTAATTATTATAGAAATTTCTTATTAAGATTAGTACATATGCATTGAAATATACACAATTAAAATATATAAATATATTGAGCATTTCATTAATGTTGAAGTTGACATATTCTAGGGTATAACAAAATCAAAATGTCAAAATCACTATCCATCTTAATAGCTTTAGCTTACATATGCATTATCAATTCCTTGTAAAGTTGCTCCCCATTTGTCTAGGGCGGGCCCTCAAAAAAAAGGGCGATGGCACAAAATGTGGCCCGAGGGGCAGGCCAGCACTAGACCACCTCAACCCGATGAAAGGGCCTGATCGGGCTTGGCTCAGGTCCACGACAGACCCTCTTGGTTCGGTCTGGTCTTGCCAAGCTCGACTCTTTTTTCTTTTTTGTTTTTTTTTTGTTTATTTATTTATTTTTATTTTACTTAGCTCGGCCCAGTGCTGCTCTGATAGGACCAGAGCCTCTTCAGTCTTGTCAGGGTAGGGTCAGGCTCAAGCCAACCCTATACTAGGGCTTCGCTAGGGCTATGGCTGGCCCAATCCTAGCTTGGGCTGTTCCCACCTCTACATTTGCCATAGAGACGTAATGTTTTTCAAAATCAAGTTACTAATTTTGCTTTCAGATGATATACATAATTTCAAAGGGAAAGTCTTTTATCAGGATAACATTCGGTAGTCTAAACACAAAAAATTGACTTTTACAGAGGTATTCTCAAAGTTATAATCGGCATTAGACTTTATTGTGATAAAAGAAGAGATTGTCTACAAAATACCATTTTTCTTTTATACATGGAGGTCACAATCACTATTGTCCCTTAAATTTCAAATGGGTGGTTGTAAGAGTGTCATGCAATAAACACAGTTTCAAAATAAAATTCTTGGACTTCACGACTCATGGAGTGACTGTTACCTCCATATACAAAAACTAAAATCCCTAAAATAAAGACAAAATGATTTGTCAGATATTATTCTCAGTCAGATATTATTGTAACTAAGCTTTTCACATATTTCTCTATTTCATGTTAGAAAAATGAAACCAGGGTAGGGATCAGCTGGGGCACACTTTTCTCATCATGATTATTGGATTGCTTTAGTTTGTACTCACTATGCTTTGCAAGAAAGTGGGTAGTAGAGTTGCTCTTTCAGGGTCATGTGTTCTAGCTCTATATATTATGCAGCTTCACCAAACAACAAGGGTTGTATTTTAGCAATCAAACAAAGAGAGGAAAGAGTGGCACCCCACTGTGTTATCATGGAGCAGCACTCTGCCCACCATTGGATTGATTGTGTTCACCCAAATGATTGATCCAACGATGGGCAAGACTCTACTCCACATTATGGTGGGGTGCCACCACCACCTGATCTTTCATGCTTTGTAGTTTGCATTCTTTTTTTCTTTTTCTTTTTTTTGACAAGGTTAAAAACTTCTATTGACAAGAGTGCTGAAAAAGATGGTTTGCAGTTTGTGTTGACCATGCCTTAGGCCCTGTAGTGCACATGCATTGCCCAGAATCATACAACATCACTTGAAAACATGCAACATTTCTAAATTTTTGAAACAATACATGGAAAAGGACAAAAGAATCAACTAGGGGGAAAATTTAATTTGTTTTAAATGGATCTTTGTCATATTGGAAAAACAACAACTTTGTGTTCCATAGTTCTAGGGATGGCAACGGCCGGCCCTAACAGGGCCAAAAAGGTCTTGGTCCAAGCCCTATGGGTCGGGCCAAATAATAAAAACAAAAAAGGACAAAAACAAAAGAAAAAAATAACAAAAAAGAGGGCAGGGCTGGCTTTTGCCTAAGCCCGGCTCAACTCTACCCTCGGGCCGTGGTTCCCCAGCCTTAGTCCAGTCCTCGAACCACATTTTGTGGCGGACGCCCTAGTTTTTTCTGGTTAGGCCAGCTGGCCCATTGCCACCCCTACATAATTCTATCATGCATGGAAAGAAGTACCATTACTCATATGTGATGCGCTTAGAGATAACATGGGTTAAGAATAAATTATGAAGTCAAAGGATTATGTGCTCCCGCTGGAGCAAATAAAAAAATGGATTTTCTTTTTTAAACTTAAATTGTTGTAACCTGACCAAACTGATTTGTCAACTGCTAAGCTGATGACTAAGGCACTCTCTCTCGTGAATACATCATCCATTCGCTCCCTTTGTAGACCCTATGTACCAGCATTTTTAGGGCCCCAACTACTAGATATATAATCTCGTGACGAACATAAAATAAAATAAATAAAACAGAAAAATATATAAAAAAATCAAATGCACTATGTCAGATAACAAAAAAGCATTCTAAAACTGAAGAGAGGTCAGTTTTTGAAGGGTCAGATATAAGTATTCAGGATTTCAAAATTTAATTTGTAAGTAGAAATACTCATCTTCTAAAGTGGGTAGAAAATGTAGGATAAAAAAAATAGGAAAATGGTTTTATCAAAATAAGTAAATCCTCACCTCATAACTCATTGAAAATGGCAAGTCAAGCATTGGAAAACATGTACATCGATCATCTTAACTTGAACATTATGGTTGTGAAAAAAAATTAGGATTTCAAGCTCTAAAAATAGTGTATACCATAACAAATTATCTAGACCATCAATTTTGCCTTCAAAAAAAAGTTTTTACATATCCGCAAGATTTCTACCATTTTTTGAGTTTTACGTTTTATTGTCGGCGTTAGAAATTGATTTTAGAACCATCATAGAGAGTGCTATTGCCAAAAGCACTTTTCAAATGAGGATTTGAGGTGAGGCTTTATTTTGTTTTCATAAAGCATAGGCCTTATAGAAACCTCATAAAAAAAAAAAGAAAAAAGAGAAAAAGAAATCATCTATGTGGTCCTACAGGAATAGGCCATAGGCGTTTTGGAAGAATTTCAGCATAGATTTTATATAAGGCGTGGATATTTAAGATAAGACATAGTGCATCTAATTCAGTCTTAAAATGAGTCATGGAAAAGAAACAAAAACAATAAATTGTAATCAAGTAATGAAGAGAATGCAAAAATTAAATAACTTCCATTAGCTACTTTAACGAAATTTGCATCTTGAATTCAAAGTATTATGCTTCCTTTGGGTGCATTTCTCATAATTGATAAGAAATCTCTCGATAACAATACCATACCTCATAAAAACCCCCTTTTGAATCTTCAGATTAATCAATAAACCTTAGAATATCAAGAGAAAAAGGCAATGAGTAACCCTTTGGAATAGCAAGGTCTAACTATTGGCTGGCCTTTTTGCGTAGACCCTCATGTTACTTGTATTATGCGCTTATGAGCTTAGATGTCCAAACCAATGGATCTTTCTCCTTTTAATAAAAGGTGTGGTTTGTATAGAGCCTAGAGCGTACCTTCAAATAGTGTCAAGAAATGTAGTTTTAATATTGAAAATCTTTGTGATAGCTTTAAAATATATTTTTATAGTTATTTATAAAGTTTAAAGCTTCAAAAACATTGTAGATTTATATAGAAATCTCTTCAAAAATTGAAAATATACTTTCACTTAAAGTATTTTGAAGTAATTTTAAGGTATTTTGGACAGTCAATTTTCATCTTAAAAATCTTTTCTAGTGAAAATTTTAAGGTAGGCTCTGATTTGATTGTTTAGAGCCTCAACTCTATATAAACTTTTCCCTTTAATTAATGGTGAGGTTTGGAGTCAACCTTAAACAATTAAATAATTAATGTCTTCAAACTTTATTGAAAGATGCATTTTTCAGTATCATAATTTCCTATGATGGTATGAAAATATAGTTTAAAGTTTAAAATATTGTCCAATATACAATGAGACCATTCATCTTTGATGCAAGGTGGTCACAATTACTTATAGCTATCCGATGTGAGATTTGATAGCTTGAATGTGTCACAAAGTTTGAGAAAATTTCTTTTGAAGTTTATGCTTGGTAAATGGAATCATTGCAACTACCCAATTTCAGATCCAATGGTCAAGATTAATGTGTTCACCTTGTACTAAATGTAAATAGTCTCATTCTATACTTTTCCTATTTATAAACATTTGAGATTCCGAAACTGGATAGTTTACAAGATGCACTATTGTAGGACATGAAATCATTTTTTTCTCATATTTCATTTATCTCGACCCGTCAAATCCAGATATTGGATCCATTCTCGGATCCAGATAAGATCTGAAATTCACATTTTAGATCCAATCCAGGTAAATTCTCAACCCTATCCAATGGTAGAATTTATTTAAAAATTAGAATTGGGTGCTGACTCGAGGGCTTGGTGAGGGAGTCAACTGGCTAAAAAGAGAAAAATCATTAAAATCAAACAAGGGAATATTGTAAACTCATTGCTACTTAACTAAAATATGATAATTAGCTAGCAACCATTCAAAAATGAACATCGATTCTAAGCAACTCAGGCAATTTTGATACAGCTTGTTGATTTTCATCAACCAATGAGAATAATATATCCATATTACGCTTTAGCATCCATGAAACTCTTATGTATGACGTCACCTACATCTAGCTGCTATCCCCGACCCTCATCTTTATCATTATCTGTTGAGCCTTTTCCTACCATTTGGAGTCGGCTACTTGAATCTTGATTCACAATTCTGCTCTATCAAGGGCATACCCTTAATGAGGCTTACGAGGAATGCCCCAGCACAAGCAAATAACATAGATACTGGATTCATGAAAAGTTTTGGCAAAATTTTATGTTGGCTTGAAACGGGTTAAGGGAAAAATTAAGGTACTCACTCTTCTCAAACCAATTGCTATTCTCAGCCATTTAATTAAAATGGTACTTCCATCTGTCTAATTTGAATGGATAGTTGGGATAACTTCGTTCATAATATCACACCAACACCATTTTATTTTTAACTTTTTATATAACTCAAATTGACATCAAATTTAGGGCTTGCCTAAAGATGCGCCTAATAAAAATAGAAAAGGATTTCTTATAAAATAAAATTATCACAATAGCCTTGAAAATATTTGTTAAATAAAAAAAACAACTAAAATACTCTGAGCTGTCTGATCAATATCAAACACTCAAATGCTAAGAGGTGACATTCTAACTCAAGCTCTCCCAATTGCCCATTCGGATCAACGACTGAGAATCACATGTGGTTAACCCTTAGCATAGGAAACCTCTATATGTTCTAATTTTAATGTATAGGAATTATCTTGAAAAACAAATTTTTTTTTTTGATAAAATAAAATGACCAAAATTAAGTAAAGGAGACGAATCACAATTAAGAGGTTATGTAAATAGCAAATTTCCTATTTTCTTCATTGAGAGAGACAAGAGGAAAAGTGTTCAAAGAAAAAATTTATATAAAGTGTCAACCTTATACGTACAAGTAATGTGCACCCAAAACATCCACTTATAAGGTGTTTTATATACCCCAAATCGATCAACTCGACCTCGAGATTCATAGATATGAAAAAAAAGGAGATAATTTTAGTCCTAAAAATAGTTCATTTTCTAACAAATTATTTGGGCCGTCTATTTTCAAGATTTTCAAGTGCTCATAGATCTACTTGATTGTCACCATTGCTAAAACTTGAAATTTCATAATTGGGTGTAGCAATAAATTTTCATATCATCACAACACCTTACATTGCAGCAATTACATTTTCGGCATAGGTTTGCGGTAGACCTTACTTCAATAGTATAAAGCTGATACCTTAGTTCAATAGTATACAAACCTCATAAACAAAAAAGGAAGTGGAAGCAAAGAGCAATGATCTAATGCAACGGTTGTATCATAGTATAATGCAATGAAACTTCTAGAAAATCATGTTTGTGGTATTTGTATGACTTCAAATTTAAACACACACTCTCTTCATCTCAATAATCAATCTCCAAAATAAAAAAAAGTTCAATTTGAACCCTAGATATAGTAAAAATGAGCCATCTCCAAAAACGAATCTAGACCATTCATTTTGTGACTTTCAAAATCTTAGCTTTTATAAACTCAACATCATTTTTATATTTTTTAACATTGTTCATCTAATGATAATAAAGCCATCCAAAAAAATTGGAAATGAAAAAATTCTTTTAAGGCTTAAATCTAAATATCTCACCAAAATGAACCATCTATGCTAATTGGGCTAAAAATTACTTTCTAAATTGTGTTTTCAAATTTTTCCTTTTTATAATTGTTCATTAAAATAAATTTTTTTGTTTTGGCATAAGATAATTTTTGAAGGTTATTACAACATATATTACCATACCACGGTTGCGTGAAATCATAGTTCGGAAGTAAAAGTCGCTATGCGTTTTGAAAGGAAAAGAAAGAGAATAATAAAAAGAAGAATTAGAGAGAGAGAGAGAGGGAATAGAATACAGAAAAGGTAGCGCTTTCTCAATCTACATGTAGATTCTTGTTCCTTTTCATCCACCAAATCGCAATATCCATTCGCTCTCTCTCTCTAGAACCACCCCTCTCTCACTCAAGAACCGGAAAAGCCTCGCACTCATCTCTCTATCCTCTTTCTCTTCAGAACCGGAAAACTCTCTCTCTAAAATCGGAAAAGCCTCGCCCTCATCTCTCTATCCTCTCTTTCTCTCTCTAAAATAAAAAAAAGCCTCACTCTTATCTCTCTATCCTCTCTTTCTCTCTATAAAACCGGCATACTCTCTATAGAACCGGAAAAGCCTCACCCTCATCTCTCTATCCTCTCTTTCTCTATCTAAAATCAGAAGAGCCTTGCCCTCATCTCTCTATTCTCTTTTTCTCTGTCTAGAACCGGAATAACACCGCCTACATCTCTCTATCCTCTCTCTCTGGAACCGGAAAAGCACTGCCCACATCTCTCTATCTCCTCTTTCTCTCTCTAAAACCGGAAAGGCCTTTCACTCATCTCTCCACCCTCTTTCTCTCTCTAGAACCGGAACGGCCTCGCCCTCATTAATGCACCCTCGTCTCGTTCATTATCCTACCCCTGTAAGACCCAGCACTACTCTCCCCTATAAATACCACCTGTCATCTCCTCACAAAGACACGTGTCGGACTGCCTCCCTTGCCCCACCTCACCGTATATTTATACGGCCCCCCTATGTATACGTGGCTACTCTATATATTTATAATATATGTTTTCAGAGCAATGGTTAAACGGTTTCTTCGTCTCTGTTCTATTGTTTAGATCTCAGATCATGGCTTGAGCTTTGTCGAATTGATTTGATCTGATTATTTTATTGTTATTTAGGGTTTGGATTCATGGTGGCTATGGATTTTAGGGTTTTCTAGCTGTGCTATGAAGGGATGTGTTGGATCCCTTGTGTGAATTCATTGAGATTTGATGCTTTGAGAGGGAATTGCAGCTGGTTCGTTCTTTTTGCGGGCGATGGCGCCTTCTCCCGTTATCGTATTCTTCTGGCTTTTGATGGTGTCAGCTGTGGGATGGGTGGTTTTCATGTGAGTAATCTTGCTCGATCTTCAGTTTTGGTTGAAAAATTTTCAGTTTTGATTGAAAATTAGGTTAATTGTTGCTCCATTCTTTTGCGTTTCTCCTTTGTTTTTGCTGCATTACTCTGAAATGCGCTTTTTAGTGCTATATGAGCGTCTGGTAGATTAATGAAATTTTGGCTTGGTTGAATTTGATTGGGAATTTGGCCCATTTTGCAGTGTTTGAGTGCTCTCTCTACCTCTATCTCACTTTTCAGATTTTTTCTGCAATAATCTGAAATTTTTTAGTTGTAATGTCTTATGTATGCCTTTTCTAGTGTGCACAAGCCTACACGTTTCATGTTGCATTTAGGATGAATATCGGTGTCTTCATTATCCAACAATTTTGACAAAATTGACTTTTGAGTAATTCTGAATGACTTTTGAGTAATTCTGAAATGAATTCATGCAATCTCGAATCATGCATTTTGATTAAATATTGGGATGCTTCTTTGGTTTATGCTTCATTGTGTTGTTAATCTGAATCACGAGAATTGTGGTTCTTGTATGTTAATATTAAGCGGTTTGGTTCAAATTAATGGGTAAAGGAACAATTTTGTCACTAGTTCTTGTTCATAGATTGAATATATTTCAGTTAAAGGACCCTAGATCTGTCATGGATTGTGGAGCAATTGGCATTGAATGGGTTTTCTGCATATGATAGATTGGAAGTTAAGCTAGAAGATCACATGTTCAGCATAATCATGATGTGTTTGATAATCAACTTTTTTAGAGTGATCGTTTAAAGAGAAGATAGATCACTGTGTATGAGCGATAGTTACGGTTCATATGTAAGAAACATGATATCTTATAGGTCTATGAAATTTCTCTAACAGAGGGATTCTTTTTTATTTCAATTGTCACGGATATCACCAGGAAGATCAATCGAACAAATTCAACAAGTTGCATCCCTAGTCAATGTATCCACGGGGGTTCTGTTAACTTATGTTCCATTGTTGTTGGGGTTGTGACATGTTGCTTTTGGGGTTGTTAACATGAGAAAAAACTTCAATGGTGTTCTTTTATGGGATTGCTTTTTTGAGCAAAAATTTGATCCAAAGAAATTTATATCATAAACTAGTTAAGTAGCTAGTACAGTCCCATGTTCACTATTCTGCTATTGTACTATAATATAGAATGCTAACCTTTTCAATGTGTAGACTTTCCAAGATGCTTATAGACCCTCAAAAGTTATTATACTCATCTCCCATTGTCTTAAAGAGGAAAAGGGATGTGCCTGTATGGGTTTAATTTATGGCTCGTTTGGCTCCATGCATATGCAAACCCAGTTTTTGATTCATATCCTGATCATGCAAAATCCTGGTTATGCAAAATCCTGGTTATGCAAACCATGGTTATTAGGTTAATGCTGTTTGGATAGCTTTTAGATCGAACCCATGATATGCAGATCCCCTATTTGGGTCATTTGATTATAGAACCTGGGTATGCAGTTTCCTTCTATTTCAGGCTAAAAAGGTTTCGCAGTTTGTAAAAGCACGATTTAGCGACACTTGAAAAACAATATCCAGGGATTCACCACATTTGTAATTATTTAGGGAAACAAAAGAGCTGTAAAGGAATTTGCAGTAAGCTATTGAACATTAATTATTACACACAAAAAAAGAAAGACAATAGACAATCTCTGATTTGCATGTTCTATTAAACAGAAAAAGAAAAAAATTAAACATGTTCTATTAAACAAAACTCTATTTCTTTTATGGTAAGTGAAATAATAGAAACCTGTATAATGTTTCAAATCTGTTATTTGCTAGCAAAAAAAACTGAAAATGGTGGAGATTGATTCAGAATCATTTACATAAATGTGGATGATTCCTTAAAAAAAGAAAGAAAGGAAAAATATAATTCAAAACCCAAACCCAACAAAGTTTTTTCATTTATTATTTATTATTATTAGTATTATTATTTTTTTAAGGAAAAAGAAACAAATCTGCAGGGGTTTTATAGGAAAAGAAGATTAACAGCAAAAAAAGTAAAAAAAAAGGAAAAAAGAGAGAGGTCTTTTTGCATTTGCAAGACAGAGGATAACAGTAAAAAGAAAAAGGAAATGCAAGAGAGAGGATAACAGTTGAATAAAAAAAAAGGGAAAAGGGGGCTTTTCACATACCTGCAAAAATGGAGTACAAATATGAGTAAAAAGTCGTGAGGTTCGAGATTGAATGACGATATCTAGCAGAAAAGGGGAAAATAAAAACAGAGTTTGATCGACGATTGGGGAAGTTCTCCTCGTCTAGGTGCAAAGAGAAGGTGGTTCAAGGAGGTTGAATGGTGCTTGAATGGAGGAGAGATGGAAGAGAGGATGTAGCAGTGTAGTGAGAGAGAGATGGAAGGAACGGGCACCCCAATGTCTATTTGCCTTGCATGTCCAAAAACATGGGATGCAAATGATGTTTAAGATTTAGCAAAGCTATTATGTGACCTTTTTTTGGTAAACAAATAACCTGCTTTTGAGGCGAAAAATTATGCCAATCAAGATTCACTGTCTGATGTTGTGGGTTGCAAAACATGAGTTTGAACGGTCCAAACGAGTAAATGACTCATTAGAGAAGCGTATTCTCGCTAAAACTAACTTATGTGCTCCTAATTAATGAATGGTTTGTTAAAGCTCTAGTTCATGATATGAAAAAAAATCTAATATGTTTTCCCAAAGTTGGAGTGGAATGTAAAATTGAGATGTAATTCCATTTATTTGTCAAATCTTAATAATATAGTGTTTTGAGTCCATTCTTTTCTTTTTCCACTTTAGATGAGAACAAGATCCAAATGATGCCTCAACATTGCGCAATACATAGCCATACCCGACTCGATATTATACCAATTATACCCAACGGTCTAATTCATGTTGAAAACCTAAAAAAACAGCAGTTGGCATATACCTATGTTTGCTATAACTGATACTCGATGTCATTCTTCATGTCCAACTCCAATTAATTGATTCTAGTTCCTTGCATACTAACTATGAGAATAGAAAATAAGTTGCAAATGCAGGTCCTCCTTGACCTCCTCTCTATGTGGGATTGTATAAGTTGCAAATGCATGTCCTCCTCGACCTCCTCTCTATGTGGGATTGTTGGGAATTTTTGCTGCTATTTGTTGCTAAAAATACAATTCTCGTAGCGTGGTGGGATCATTGCCTTTGAAATAGATACTTCATTTGTAAATCCTAATTTGATACCACCTCATTCTCAATTCCCGTTCTTGTAGACACTTATTGAGTTTAGTAATTGAGATTTGCTTAGTGAAATTGAAGTTTTCTATGAGATTCTGATCCAAATCGCATCAAAGAAATTCGAGTTACTGGCTAGAATATTTGCACTTTTTTTTATGATTTTCTGTTTGGAGAATTTCCAGGTCCATGGGTGATTTGTTTATTAGTTTTCATTTTTTAGGGTTGTTTTAAGGGATTTCTATGTAGGGGTTAAAGGGATATTTAATTTAGAGCTATAGGCAGTAAAGTTGCTATTTTCATGGGGTGACTTGTTTACCATAATGGGATATTAGGACATGGCAAGAGCTTATGGGATGTAGATAAGTTACATGGTTAGAATTGGATGGGAGAGATTTATGTGGGATAAGGTAACTATCCTAGTTTAATGGGATTTATGGGTCTCATGAAGGGATTTATGGGAGTCCTAGTTTTTGGGAGTTACATGACTTAGAGAGATGATGGTGAGCGTTGGAGTTACAAGACTTGGAGAGATAAGGGTGAACTCCTATTTTTAAGGGGCTCACGTAATGAGGAGAGAGAGAGAGAGAGAGAGAGAGAGAGAGAGAGAGAAGGTGGGAGAGTAGTTATTTGAGAGGGAGATATGTGGAGGGG
>NW_006499858.1:4407016-4419724 GCF_000471905.2 Amborella trichopoda
GAAGAGAGAGAGAGATGTGAGGGGGGAGAGTATTTTGAGAGGGAGATACGTGAGGGGGGGAGAGAAAATTATTTTTAGCATTTCTTTTTCCTTCTTTAGGGTTTTATTTTTGTATAAAGAGGGAGGCTTATGTTATGAGGGACTAAGATATTTTACTATAGAGAGTTTTATGAATGAAGAAATGAGGGCTTCTTCTTCACCATGGCTTGATTTATAGCCACATTATTTCCTTCATTATTCTGGAATTTTGCTTGTTTAAGATCTACAAAAGGCCGGACTTTATTTCTCGGGCTCCTCTCACATCTTTCATGGCAAGATTTGGGTAAATGAGAGGTAAATTTATGGTCGAACTTGGAGACTCAGTAGAGTGCCTGGGTCTGTAGAGCTATTTGGGTGGTTGCTAGTCAGAACATGGTCTACAAGCATGTTGAGGGCTTCTGGAACCAGCAAAGGTACTCCTTCCAATTGACTCAGGAGAGTCCAAGTGGACTGACTCGCCAAGTTTTAAAACACTGATGATAATGTATTACAGCCCAACCTTTCATGCCGAAGCTTGTTGCTGAACTAACAATCCTCATTTTGTGGAGGATTTTTGCAATATGAAGTGAAAAGTAGTGTTTATTTTGTATGTTTTTCCCCTCTCACTATTTTTTATTTTCCTTTATTCTGAGTTTACATCCTAGAAGATCTGATTATTCTGCATTTATTAAATTGGTTGCACCATAAGCTTTATTGTGATTCAGTTACCACTTGTTCGGTCAATCCTTGTTTGATTAAGGTTGCCTCTCTTTTTTACTAAAAGTGACATAATATGAACTTATAACAATTTCTCATTGTGGTTCCATCTTAAATTTCTCATTTCTTTTTTACAGGTTTGCTGCAAGGCTCATCGCTTGGTTGCTAAGCCGGATCCTTGGTGCTTCGGTTGGCTTTCGGGTCACTGGATTGAACTCAGCTAGGGATGTGGTGTTGAAGTTTAAGAAGGTTGCCTGTGTTCTTCTCCATATGCTTAAGCTAAGCAAAATAATTTAGAAGAAACATTTCATTTTCATGAACCATATTCCTTATAACCGTCCTTTGTATTATGACATCATGCATGTAATTTTCCAATTGTTGGTATAATCTTTTTTTTTCTGATAGATCTTAGTTGATTCTTTTAGTGGGCCAGTTTGTCGTCCATTGTGTAAAGGGAAAGCGTCCTTCTAGTGGTTCAGATTGAACCAGGCTATATCCAAAGGCCAAAAACTTATTTCATTATTTATTTTTTATTTTCTATCAAATTCCAAATGTTTGGGATAAGGCTTGGACAATGATGATGATGATGATTTACAAATTCGTTTTACCTGGAATTGGAGTATAGATTCTTTTTTATAAAATGCACTCTATAGAAATAAGAAAAAAAATATTTTGAGCAAAAAACTTGACCCCTGAATATCCCATAAATGTTTTAGGGGTATTTAGGGGTCAATTGTTTTGCTCAAAATATTTTTTATTAGTTTTATTGGGTGTGCCCTATGTTGTTTTATCCTAGTTTTTGTCCCACAATACAATCAATAAAAGTACAAAAAATAAAAAGAGCATAACTTTGTGGCTCTTGGATAGGGGGGTAGGTTCAATCTGAATAGTCGAATGGTACCTGTGCACTGTGGCTATACCATCCCTTGTGTAAATACATCATGATCAAATTAAAATAGTTAGTGGTGTAACTGGTTTTACTTCTTGTGATTTTCGTGAATCACATTAGTGAAGCATGGAAAATAGGTAGCAAGACAGTGAGCTTCAAGCACCCTTCGAGAGTGTACATCCTGTGGATGTTATACAACCCCTTTTGTAAATATGTCGGGGATAAAGTAAAAATGGTTAATGATGGAACTGGTTTTCACTTCTTCTAGTGATTTTGGTGATTTTAGTGAGTTGGTGAAGAATGGAAAATGGTTAGCAAGACAGTAAGCATCAGAACTTTGCAAGAGGCATTTAGACAGCCACACTACTTCAGACGAACCGAACCTCATTATACCAATGATCGTCAACTAATATTGGGAGCTCTCTCTGAGTAAAAGAAGCTTATAATCCGATACCCACAACTGAGCTTTAATGCTCTTTAGCCATGCTGTGGGGGTGTCAAATCCATTGATAGGAAAACTGCAGTGATCTATGATTTCCTTATGATTGACCACAAAATGTGGGCACTCAACCCTCTGTGAATCACTTGATGGTATTTAGGTTGTCTCCCTTGATATATATGAATGTATGCAATGTTCCTTGTGCAGCTTTAAACTGTGCCTAAAGGTTGACATTTACATCCTTTTCAAGTCCAGTACACCTTGGGACATTTAAGCACAAAATAATAATATTGATAGAAAATCAAGCTCTTAAGCTGTAATGAGAAAGTTAATGACATCAAGCTTGTTGACTTTAACCTCTTGGGAGTTTTTCCTTGACAAGATGATAAGCTGTATCAATTTCTGGAAACTAAATTCATGAAGGGTACTGAATTTGTGTTTAGGATGCAGATATAGTTCTGCCTGCATGTTTTTGAGTGCATGGTGCCACTGTCTTTGCTAGTTTTCATTATGCTAACATTATGCACCAGAATTTTCAATATGGCTTGTAGTGCTCATAACAGTATATAACTTGATATTTGTACAACATTTACTAGCTGTATGCATTGGCTATATTCCAAATACTAAGCTGGATCGATTTATGGCAAGCTTCCCTAGACATGACTTGATGATAGAAAGCCCAGATAAGGTCATTATCATATATAACATGATCACAGATACAGGACATGTCAGTTCTTAGGAATAGAACAGAATATGGGACCCAGGAGGTTGTTGAAAATTGAGACAATGCAAAACATAAGATATAATATCCTTTTCAAATCAAGCAAAATAACAAGTAAAACTGAACTGAAGTATGGTATGAATCCTTATATTATATTTTTTTTTTGTGTCTTGTATATTTGACAAACACAGATAGAATATGAAGATAATATTTTCAGGTCAATATCCTCCAGATGCTGTATTAAAAAAAAGTTGATGCACATCTGGCTGTCTGTCTCTTTTAGGAGTTTTAGTTCCCCATGACTTTACTTGTGGACGTCATCCTAATTTAAAGTGTGCAAATGACATTTAAGCTTGTCAGCTATGCAGCATCAGCAAATGAATCGAGAACAAGAGGTTAGAATTGATAAAAATGATCATGAGCAATTGAATGTTCAAAGTTTAAATTTATTTACAAGTTGTAGAAAGACGTGTATTCTGCCCATGGTTTACTTGACAGAAGTCCATATTTTGTCATGGTTTATTTATTACTTATGAGTGACTTTTTCCTTTGCAAAACTTGTTTCAAGTTTGCATTATTGTTTTCTACTGTTATTTTCTGTTTTTTTTCCAGCTCTACAGTTGTTAATATCATATCCTCCGTGTTGTGATTTGTTCCTCCCAGGGTGGTGTTGAATCTGTTTTTGTTGGAGAAGTTAAAATCAGCTTGCGGAAGTCTCTGGTCAAGCTTGGGTGGAGTTTTATTTCAAAGGATCCAAAGCTGCAAGTTCTGATTACTGATTTGGAAATAGTTTTAAGGCGTCCAGAAAAAACTGTGAAGAAAGTTCAACATCGGAAATCTCAGTCTGCAAGTAGAGGGAAGTGGATTCTTATCACTAATGTCAGCAGACTGGTATCAATTTCTGTTACCGAATTAATTGTAAAGGTGAGCTCCTGGTGACTGGTACTAATCTGGTATTACTATTCATAGTTGAATATGCTGTGTGATGGGTTACTTATCTGGTTGCTTGTTCTTGATTTGTTTTATATTGCTTCCATGGTAGTTAATTGTGTTACTATACTCTACTAAGTTTTACTGGAATAAGCGTGTTAGGATTGACATGTTCAAAGATACACTTATTAAGTATCAAGTAACTGTAATAAACCTCCTAATGAAATAAGGCTATCTGGTTTATGCATGACCTTGTCTCTTATTTGCTAGTCCCATGGCCTGTTTTTTTTATTGATAGGTAAAAATGGTGTGACACCTATGTCATGTTAATGAGATGCATGATATAAATAATAGCATGGACACAATATCTGAAACATGTGTGGGATATGGATAGTTGTTTTGGTTGCCTTGGAGGACCATGAAACTACATGAAGTATTGCATCAAGCTGTATGGAGGTGCATCCAGAGGGATGGTACCAAACAAGAATTGGAAAAAAGAGAAGAAAATCAAATCAAGATATATTACAGCTAACGGCAAAAAAAGGAGTCTGGTTGAGTTGGAGTTTCTCATTGTTATAAGATGATACACTTAAATGTTTTCTGCCTTAACTGAGGTTTTCTACATCTTTAATGCCGTCCTATTTTTTGTCTCCATTCTTTGTCTGTATCTCAAAGCATGTTGTCTCAGTCTTTGGATCTATTTGATGTTGCTCCTGAATATTTTTAACACTGGTTGCTTTCCAATTAATAAGCTACCTTTCAAGTTCATGTAGGGAAGTGGGGGAATAAAATAAATAAATTAGCAAAATAAAAGAAAATAATAAGGGGTTGATGGATACCCTCTCTTAGAGTCTGCATGGGAGTCCACCCCAAAAAGATCTCTTCACAAGATCCAAATAAACTCTTCTTCTGTTTTCTCTCCATTTTTTATGATCCAAGAGTTACATATTTATAAAAGAAAATAACCTTAAAACCAAAATTTCTTCCTAAGAAACCCTAACTAAATCATAGCCCTTCATCATTTGAAAAAAATTAAACTTCCAATTCCCTTCAATCTCCGCAACAAAAAGTCACAAATATCCCTCAAGAAAACAATTGCATCCGTCTCATGGGTTTGAGAGAAGCTTGACGTCGAACTTGTTGTGCAAATCGCATCCTTTAAAGGCCACTTGAATAGTTGGTGATGAAGTTCCACCATTCGATTGGGTACTTTGTCTTCGAACATTATTTTAATTTCTCTTTCAGACTCCGTGTGAACCTCTAGAAGGATGACCTTTATACCGGGATCATGCGAGCGTTCCTCATGTCGCAGTTCTTTTCTGAAATTTCTCTCATTACATGTAGGATTAACCATTAGAGTTGGTAGTGAGACTAGATTCTTCTCTAGGACGAAATTTGGCTCCAGATGTATGTAGTTGTGAGCACTCTCTTCTCAATGCATGGTGTTTTCTAACTTTTTCAACCGCTGATACGTTACGCTGATCTTTGCTTTGATATGCTCCATAGATTGATTTATGCTTTTTACGCTCTCTTCAATTTGTTGTTTCATAGCTTTTATAATTTGTGGCAATAGAACATCTCGATCACAGGAGTAGGTTTGTTAGTATTGTGATAGATGGATCTTGTAAGCTCTGATACCACTTGATGCAGAGAGGTGTGTGAATAAAATAAATAAATCAGAAAAATACAAGAAAATAACTAAGGGTTTAGAGATTATACCCTCTCTTAGCGTCTGCAAGGGAGTTCACCCTAAATGATCTCTTCGCAAGATCTAAAATAAGATTTTCTGCTCTTCTCTTTCTATTTTTTCTGATCTAAGAGTTTTTTTTTTTTGAGAAAAATCTAAGGGTTACATATTTATAAAGAAAATAACCTTAAAACCTAACTGGCTTCCTAAAAAATCTCAACTAAATTATAACTCTTCATCTTTAAAAAAATATAGTTTCAATTCTATTCCTCAATTCTCTACAACAAAAAAATACAACATGCCCCTAAAAAAAACTAGAAACCCAAATAACCCCAAATCTTGTTTTTTATCTCCTAAAAAAAAAAATAAAAAAAAATAAAAAAAAACTAATGGTATTAGTTAAGACCTTCATGTCATAAATGTCTTTGAGTTGCTTGATTTGTAGTTTTTGTCAACATGCGTAGACATTGTAAATTTGTGCAAAAGATTTCCTTGTTAGCAGTATTGCTATCTCAGTGATGGTTTCTGTATGTAAGTTGTGGTTCACTCTGTTGATTGTGTCCTTGTTTTAATTTATCTTTCGTTTCTTCATAGATGTATCTGTTTACGTTCCCCCCCCCCTCTTTCTCGAGGCTATGAAGCCCGTTTTTAGCAGCTCGTTGTGCTCAATTTTGCACTTTAAATTGGACAGATTCCAAAAGGTACCATAGGTGTTCCAAAAGCTGCAATCGAAGTGAAAGATCTGAAACTGGATATATTTAAAGGAGGTGGAGCAATACCAAATTTGTCTTTCAAATTACAATTACTTCCTTTCCTTGTTAATGTGGGAGAATGGAGGCTCAGCTATGACCTGACAGCTGGTTCTATAACTGGCGGAAATATCTTGAGACAGACTTATCCAGCTGCAGTGGAGAAGATATTTGCTCCTTTCAGCTGTGAAGAATTATCCCTCTTCTGTGAGTTAGGACATGACAGGTGAGTTGTCTATCTATTATTATGTCTATGATTACTGATATGTTCTGTGAGGTCCTAGTATGTAAGATGTAGTAGTTGGGAATTTATCGCAAACTCTAAAATCCAAAACAAAGACTTTGTATAGCCATATGTTTAACATTGTTAAATGAAAGTTTTAGGTGTGTCTAAACGTAAGAGATGGGACATGATAACCTATCTTAAAGGTATAATATTTGTGTACATGATATGTTTCCTCTTGGATTTGTGAACAAGTTTTCTGTACATGATATGTTTTTTCTGGGGTGATTTTCAAGTGAAAGGCTCTAAAAGGGCTAGGGGAAGGGCTTTTAAGGACATGGATGGAAATAGCGAGAAAATATATTATGGTCTGACTGAGTGTATGGCCTTTGATAGAGCAAAATAGTGGAATAGGATTCGTCTAGCCGACCCCAAATAGTTGGGATAAAACTTGGATGATGATGATGATAATGATAATGATGATGACATGTTTTCTCTGGAATTCCTTCATCTGTCCATGTTGTATTTCATAATTGACACTTGTGTTATTACTGTTCTAGTTAAATGCTAGATGTCATTAATATTTGTAGCTGGATGCTACCTTAGAATTTTGTTATATATCCTCATCTGCATCATTTAGTTTTCTTCTTCTCAGAAATATGTTGCAACTTTCAGGAATTTCTACAAGAATTCTGGTAATTTATTGAGATGACATTTCAGCATTGATGTCCTTTCATTTCAGGGAATCTGGAGTCGTGGTCAAAAACTTGGATGTCACAAGTGGAGAAGTCCTTGTCAATCTTAAAGAGGACTTGTTTCAGAAAAAATCTTACTCAGAAGAACCCTTTCTTGGTGGACATGCTAATGTTGAGGCTGTTTCTGAGCCTTTGTCTGATACAAATATTTATGAGCCTATATCAGCATCAAAATCATTGAAAACATCCAACCATAAGGGCAGTGCTGTTCTATCAGTCAAAAAGTATATTTCGCGGTTTCCGGAAAAGGTAAATATGCTATTTTGAATGATGGCTGATTTTCTTGTTTCCTGTCTCTGTTTGTTAATTTCTCTGTCAATAAATGGCCACAAACTGGATTTTGAATGTACATGTCATTTAGTGCGAGATACTTTATGTTCTCGTCTTTTATTTTTTTGGCTGCATGCATTTATTTGGTTTAGTACAGATAAACTTAATGATTCTAGCGACTTTGTACTGTCCATCATGATGCACTTCCCGATAATTGGGTTATATTGCTGAAACACATAGAGTACAACTGCCTCATAAAAAAATTATTTTAGAGAAGGAGAGACTTCCTCAGGAAGCCAAGTTCCAATTGCTTGAGACCTGGAGCACCAGTCACATTGACTTGTACGTTTTAAGGATTTCTTGACTCAATTTGCTGCATTTAAACTGGGGAAAATTACAAAAAACCCCCTTCACCCAACTTTCTTAACAACCTACCCCCAACCAATTTTTTTATCACAACATTTACCCCAAAGCAAACTTTTCTAGCAAATACCCCCCCCCCCCCAATGAAAAAGTAATAGTTTTAGAACCAAAATGTCCTCTCCCTTTTCTAACATCGACTACCTAACTTTTCCCATAAAACACAAAGAGTCTGTCCGGCAGTATGAACAAGCTGTCCGGCAATATCCCAAAGTGGTCCGGCACTGACAAAGAATGGGCTGGCACTACCAAAGAGCGGTCCGGCCCTGCCAAAGAGTAGTCCGGCACTGCCAAGGAGCGGTCCGGCAATAGTCACATGCAGTCTGGCAATAAGCCCATGCGGTCCAGCAACAGGTACAAAGTGCGGTTCGACAATGTCAAAGAGCGATCCGGTACTTTTTTTAGTTTAACAGGGTCCGGCATTTGGTACATGGCGGTCCGGCAGCCCATGTAGCTTTTGTTACTGTGTGTAAGCCCACGTGAATGTCCTGCCAAAATTAATTTTTTATGCACGAAAAAGGGTATTTTCATAAAAAAAATGTGCCTTTTTTTTACTTGGGGGGGGAAAGGGGGGAGTATTTGCTAGAAAAGTATATTTTGGGGTGAAAAGTGGGAAAAAAAGTTTGGTTGGGAGTAAGTTGCATAGGAAGTCTATTCTTGGGGGTTATTTGTAATTTTCTCTTTAAACTATTATGAATTTTAGTTACTAGGGAAATTATCATAAATATGCCTTAATTTTTGTCAAATTAGAAAAAAACCTTCAACTTTTATAAACTTCGTTCACACTCTTTTTCCTCAATTTTGGCATTTAAAATACTTGAGTTATCATGGAATTTAAAATGCAGTATAAAATGGGGAGTCATTACGGTACTTAATGTTAGGGCTTCACAATAATACGACTACTGTGAAGGCTATTTTGATAAGAAAAAAAGCCAGAAAAAGGGTGTGGATGAGATTTATGAAAGTTGAGGGTTTTTTTTCCAATTTGGGGAAAATAAAGGTATATTTTTGATAATTTCCTTAGTTACTATTTGATTTCACTATTATGAAGCAATAAATTTAGATTCCGACTTCCTCTATGTGAGAGGTCTGTCTTGACTCTTGGAACTTAAGTAGGATATCCGATTGATGAACTCAGTAACTTGTAATGTGGCATGGAAGGTCTATTGGCCTGTTGGGCTTTTTGAGATCAATAATAGTGACAAATCGTACTTTTTCTGTGGAAGGTTAGCTTCAATATGCCAAAGCTGGATGTGAGATTTATGCATGAAGGTCAGCGCCTCCTTGTTGAAAATAACATAATGGGTATTCAACTGAGAAGCAGCAAATCACAGTCCTCTGAAGATCTAGGGGAATCTACATCACATTTTGATATTCAAGTGGATTTCAGTGAGATTCATGTAATTTTATGTTTCTTCTTTTCACTTCCAAGTGATAAGCTGTTGCTACTATGCAGCTATTTGTACTGGTGGTATCTTAAACATTTCACTTCTGCTATCTGCAGCTTCTTAGAGAGGAAGGGAAGTCTGTCCTGGAGATACTGAAAGTGGTTATTACTACTTCCTTTTATGTTCCAACACAAGTAAGTTCTTAACCTCTCATCATCATAATATTGGTAGTAAACAAAAACAGAGAAATTAATTTTGCACATATTAGCTAATTGGGCTTCATCCTGGAGTAGATGACTCCTTGGTCTTGTGAAATTCAAGGTCATTGGAGCCACTTTAATTCCTTGTGTAACTAATATGTCCCCAGTGCTTCCAAATGTTGCTTTTGTTCCATCTTAGAAAGTTATTATGGGTCAAAGGTAGATATCTTCCTTTATATACATTGTATAGATTGCTATGGCAGGGTGATAAGGTTCATAGACAATCTGTTATTTTCTCAATCCTTGCTGGCTTTTTTGACAGTGAACTAGTTGAGATTAGTTGGAGCTCATTATAATCTATGGCTGAATTTAGTGTGTTATTATTCCTCATTTATTTATTTTCTTATTCTTGAAATTCTTAATCACTATGTCTTGTAGTGGCAAGAATATCTAGATTAACATCAGTTCAATTACCATGGTTCACTCCTTGTTGCAAAGTGCATCAGGAGAGGGCTGGAGAATGCCGATTTAAAGAAGGTTCACTGTCAGGAGAGTCTAAGGAGCTGTACGTTGCTGAGGTGAAGAGCCTCCCACCCCCAATACACACACCCAGTGCCCCAAAGTTAAGGTCAAAACCACCTCGACAGAAAAATATGAAGCTACCATGATGTCTCTAAATCTCAAGCCACTGATGAGACTTGGACTAGTTTCATGTAGCTCAACTGTGTCACATTTATTTAACTCTCTTTTTTTTGGGTTCTAGGTTGATGGGACCTCGGACTAGCCTGAGTTAATACACTCAAAAGGACTTCAAATCTTGAAACCATGTTTAGGAATGCTTACATACAGATATGATACACATGTACGTGTACTTGTGTATGTACATGTGTGTGGGTGTGTGCATGAAATGTTAAAGCTTTTTACTGTTAATCAATAATTCCCAAAATAACAGAAGCACATTTTGTATCCAGATCAAAAAGATGGTAAACCTGTTGGGAAGGAAATATACAACCTTTTCTATGAAGTAAACACCTCGTCATTTTATTTCACTAGCTGCAGCTGCCCTCACTTGATATTCAACATTAGAGCTGGACTTGTTGCTTCTCTGTTTTTCCCTTTGATCATGATAATTACCTGGAAGTTGGCAATCATGTCATCAAAGCATATCTTGTTCTGATTCCTTAAAGGACCATGTAAGCAATCTATGTTTACAGTCTAACTTATATATTTGTATTTTGTCTTTGTCCTTACTGCTGATTAAACCCACAACTTGTGATGTTCAGTGTGGTGACTGGTAGATGGAGCTTGCAATTCAGTCTTCCATACTGTGTGAGGTTTTTGAGTGTAGTATTAGCTGGTTTTTTTTTACCAACATGCCTGCTTCCTGGAAGAGATTGTTTTTTTTTTTTTGGATATTTTTTTTGATAAATGTTAACTTTGTTCCCAGAAGAGATTGTTTTGTAGTTCATAATGAGTATATTGCTGCCTTCTTGAACTTGCAATTTATATCCAAGAAACTTCCTCAGAATCCTTGAATCCTTTTAAAAAAGAAACTCGAATCTTGCCTTATGCCTGTAGTAGTACTCAGGAATATAATGGATAGTTTTGGAAGGAGGTGATGCAAACAAGCGGGTGTGATTATTTTAAGGTAGACAAAATGAAAGGATAATCTTTGAAGCTTGTAGAGACTGGAGAGAGATAAAAAAGAATAATGAGATGAGGATTTGGAAAATTTTCCTTACTTTTGATGTAGCTGAAGATGTATGGCTTTCACTATTAAAGGTCGTAGCATTGAATCCCCTTCACTTCTAGTCCATATCCACTAGAATCACATCCTATTCGTCAAGTGAAAATTATCTTGCAGTTTCTTGTGGAGGTGAAAATAGCACTTGTTTACGAAAGCTTTGAAGTGTGAGCTGCAGTGGTCATGTTTTTTCAAGTGTTAGTGGTGAAGGAATTATGACTAGTGTCTTAATTTTAATGGTCTTTTGTCAAACCGATCCTGGCAAAATCTTGGTCTGGTCACCTTTCTCGCTGCATTTAGGTTGTGGCTGATGACCAGGTCTGAACGGTCTAGCTAAAACTGATTGCTCATGTCTGAATCAAACTCAACCTTGATTTCACCTAGTTGAACCACATTCTTCTCTTTTTGTTCTTGCATCTTCTAAAATGTCTTCTACTTTTTTATATTCTTTTGGAGAACTCTTAACTTGTTGAATTATACAGCCATTCAAAAAGGAAATTTTTTGAATCGTGCATTTGGATGAGACTACATATGCTGCTGAGTTAAACAGCTACAGGAGAGCCTGCCAAATGTTGCTAGCTCTATAGAATTGTTTTCAAGAGCCTATGGACTCTCCTCACAAACGTTCAATTGCAGGAGCTCAAGGTCAGAAGAAGTAGACAAATATTGGTTGTTTTTGGCAGTGGTATCTGCATCTAAACATGAATGGTGAAGTGACAAAAGGAATTTTTGCATGTTCTAGCCATGTTTAATTAAAAATAGTCTATGGCTCTTTTCTTTTCCAGCTCTTTAGGAGACCATGCTGTGTTCTATCCTTTTGTAGTTATTATTGTCGTTCTATATATTGTTGCTACTGTTTCATGCATGGCTTACTGGGCAGAAGTCCTCTTAGCTCTTAGATCCTGAGTTTCACTTCCACTATATTCTCGGTTTTGATATCACTTCTACGAAGTGTATTTATGTTATGAGGCCTTTACTTTCAGTTGACGATGCCTTTGAGAGCTGAAGTCGATATCAAGCTTGGGGGTACCCAATGCAACATACTTACCAGCAGATTGAAGCCTTGGATGTTCCTTTACCTTGCAAAGGAGAGAAAAGGAAAGTCTTCTAGAGTTCTTCCTGAAGGGAAAAATGCTCCAAGCACATCTCCATCAACTGATATGAAAGCAATCATGTGGACATGTACTGTCTCAGCCCCAGAAATGACTATCGTGCTTTATGGTCTCAACGGCTTGCCGCTGTATCATGTATGTTTTTTTGGATTTTCTCTTTGTGCGCTTTTATTTATGTATTTTTCTAATGCCTTGCTTATTGATTCCTCTAAGATGGACATTGCTAAAAAATAATATAAGGGAGTTGGTTTTAAACTGAAGTGCTTCTTACATGTATTTATTTCACTGCAAGTATGGGCATGAGAGAGAGAGAGAGAGAGAGAGAGAGAGAGAGAGAGAGAGAGAGAGAGAGATAGTAGTAGTAGTATATAGTACGTAGTACGTACGTACGTACGTACGTCGTACGTCGTTACGTGTTAGTTAGTTAGTAGTTAGTTAGTTACGTT
>NW_006499858.1:4430255-4450103 GCF_000471905.2 Amborella trichopoda
CTTCTCTCTCTCTCTCTCTCTTTCTCTCTCTCTCTCTCTTTTTCGGGTGGGGGAAGAAGAAAGGAAAAAAGAAAACCCTCTTTTTCCCCTTAGAAGGTGGTCTTTTTCCTCTTAGAAGGAGGGAAAGTCGAAAACAGCCATTTTGTTTGAAGGTCTTTTCCGCCCATGCGCAAGGCGGGACTCGTGCACCCACCTAGGTTTGGGCACTAGGCACCCACCTAGGTGGGGAATTTGAGCTGCTAGACAGGGTGGGGAAGCTGCCTAGGCGGAAGGCGGCCTGTTTTTTGTTTCATCAATGGTTACAACTATGGCTAAGATGCTACACTATGCGGTGTAGGGAGTCCGGGCATTCCTAGTAGTTCCCTGGAGTTCTTAGGTTGTGTAAATAATTAGGATTCAAAGAATAACACACAGACACAGACACATATATACGTATACACACATAAACACATACACATACTAAGTGTCATAAATTGCTTGCATATTCCCTTATTTATATTAACACTGCTATGCATATATAATGTAACATGTTCAGTGATAAAGAGTATCCTAATATTTCTCTAAATAATGAATAAATTACTGTAGGATTGCTTAGGCCTCATCTGGGTGCCTCACTAGAGGGCTGTTTTCCCTGACTACTTGTTTATGTTCAAGTGTTACCTTGGCTGCCATTTTATTACACAAGTATGTGTGTGTCCACCTATAAAGCGCTGTTGCATTGTGAGACGAAAGCTGAAAATACAAGTTTACATCCAACTCAGGAATTAAGGGCTTCAGGTGGAGCACCGAACTAGGGGTTAAGATTTGGAATCCTTACATGAGCATCAATGTAACACCCCCATATCATGATGTCAATAAATAAATTAGTACACCAATGGTTGAATATTGAACCATCATTTATATGAGATGCCGATTTCGTAATATAAATTGCACCATATCCTGATGTCATAATTAATAACCCGATAAACAGTACATTATATATATATCCATATATATATATATATATATATAGATAGATAGATAGATAGATATCAAACTATTTAGACAAGCATGTACAACTACAAAGCACTTGAGTATTCGAGAGACCAAACAAGACTAGGAACTCGATTGGCATCTGACCGTGCATGCCCTGCATGATTGTTTGAAGCCAACCAATCATCATCAGTGTCGCTCAATATAATCTGTCTCCCCCTCAACCTCCTCCACTCAAGGTCAATCTCTTACCTAACAAGGTGATATTGTCTTTGTCAACCAGCTATGTAATGGATTATTTATTTACCTTAGGATGATTATGTTGTTTTCTTTATCTATTTATTTGTTCTGCACTACTGAATGCGCTTCTTAGGCTTGGATTTCAGTGAAATAATGCACAAGGGTATAACCATTCTTTGTTATGAAGGATCACCAACAAAGAAAAAGCCATCTTATCAGATTTCAAAGGCTCCTCTTAATTTGAGGCTCAGGTCATTTCGATTTGACTAGAAGCTTCCATGCATCTCTATTAATTGTGATAGATTTGCTTAATTTTGTTGAATTTAGGTGATTGAATTAGGATGGCTGCTGCACAGAGAAAAAACAGAAATCCGGTTTTTGGGCTCATGGTGGTTGGTGGCAACCATGAGTTCAGGATGATGATTTCTTGATACTTAGGAAGCTATATTGAGGGTGGGGATGGAGGTTGAATGCATGTGCATTTCATAGCTCCAATAGTAGGGACCTTTGAATTAATGGAATTGTTACTCGTGAAGTAAAAGAGAAAACTGGACCTCACCCACTCCCCCTGATCTCTAGCTGTGTCTTAATGCCTGCTTCCTATTACCCCTCCCCCCTGCTGCTGCTTTGGAAGTCTCCACTGGGCCTTGACAATTGCCTTCGGTTATTCCTTATTTTGGAACTGCTTAAGTGCCATTGAGGAGTATAAATTGTGGTAGGGATTTTATTGAAGTTTAAGATATTTGCATGATTCTTTGTTGAGGGAGGATGGATGGAGGTTATGTATTCTTACAACAGTTTGTTTCTTGTTTCTGTGTTTCTCCCTTATCTTCCTTTTTGGCGCTTAGTGGCATTTAGTTGCCAATATATCTGCTTAATATTATTATCAAGTCCATAGAACTATTAAACTGCCCATTTGGCTCTGGGATAATCTGAAACCTAGGTTTGGTTAAAAGCCCATGTTCATATACTGTCTGGATGGCATTTAGGTAAAACCCAAATATTGTATTTTCACTGTTTGGACTTGGTTTTTGCCTAATAGTATCTATTTTCAAGTTGGAAGGGTTTGTTTTCCTTGACAATTTATTTATGTCCTTCTTTGGATTTTCAAATTGTAAGGGTTATGTTTTTGGGAATATTTATTTTTCCCAATGATTGATTGGTGATGAAACTCAAACCCAACTTCAAAAACATAAAACATGAACTAATAACACAAAAGGTAATAACAAAATATAAACCCCACATTCCATGGGGAGTGAGATCAGGAAAAGCTCTGCTGTGGGTGAGAGGAGTTAGTTTTAGAGAGAGAAGTTGGAAGGAGTGGGTTTAGAGATTTAGAGAAGATTGTTGTCCAAAACCCAGCCAAATTTCAGCAAGGTTTTCCGAATCCCCAAAATGTGTCAAAACAAGGAATTTTCAAGGGAGAAATTGGAACCAAAAGAAGAAAATTGGTCAAAACCTGGGTTTTGTAAAACCTAGGAGCCAGATGGGGCCGTAATGTCTTGTCTTGCTGTTTATCTTGATATTATGGGGCATGTATATCTGGATAAAGATTGATATTTATTAGGAATGTCATGATCTGGACGCATCTCTGCGATTGCTCATTTTATGTATTTTTCATATTGAACTTCCAGGCCTCGTAAATCTAGTCTCTCATATCCTGCTGATGAGGACGAAGATGTTGAAGAAGAGGCAGATGAGGTTGTTCCTGAAGGTGTTGAAGAAGTAGAACTTGCACGAATCAACCTTGAGCAAGCAGAAAGAGAACAAAAGTTGATTCTTGATGACATTAGGACCCTAGCTGTTCCTAGTGATACCTCCGGGGAGATAAGCTCCATACTAGAAAAGTATGGTGATCTATGGATGATTACTAGCGGGAAGTCTGTACTGGTGAGTGCTTAGTTCTATACTGCTTGTGTTTTATTGAATAGATTTCAAGTGAAAAGTAGCACGCAGTTAGCAATATGGTCCCAAATAAACTTGTGCAGTTCTTCTTCTTTGCTGTTTCTACTACATTTGTACGCACTATAAGGATGATTATCTGGTTAAATGAGGAAATATTGCCGAACATTTTCTTTAAAATCTTACCTATCAATACATATGTTTTGGATCCAAAATTGCATTTTGCAATCATGCATATATACTTTTGATACATATACTGGGAAATGTTGTATGTCGATTTTCAGAAACCTTAGCACTCATTGTCATTTGTTTTTGTCATAGTTTCCAATGTACTGAGTGCCTTTTTGTGAATAAGCCTGGGAATTTAGGGTAATGAGAGCTAATGAAAATAAAGTAGTGGAAGATCACTGTTTGGAAAGTTGATCCAAATAGTTGTTCTTTCAGGATAGAACTTTATGTTTGTAAGTTGGGCTGAATGCTTACCTGGAAGCATATTATCAAATTATGTCCTTGTTCTTTTCCCTGCTTCAAATTTTTTGAATTAACCACAGTTCCAGTTTCATGTGTGTCAAAAGTGGCAGCAATACTAACTTTAGTGGGTTTATTGTTTTCTTCAATTTAATATGTTTAATTATCTTTTGGTGGTTTTACTGTTTTCTTCAATTTGCGCTTGACTAAGGCTCTGGCCCTTGATAGAGCAGAATGGCAGATAAAAATTTGTTTAGCCGATCCCAAGCAGTTGGGATAAGGCTCGGATGAAGATGGTGATGATGACGATAGTGTTCAAATTTAGTATGTTTGATTATGATGTTTTAGTTGTTTTACTTTCCCCATATGTTTTATTATTTGCCTTGAGTTTATGTGTTGGGTCGTGGTTGTTGATGGCTAAGTTTTAGTCTTGTATTGCAGTTCAATGAGGACTTCTTACATCCAAAAGCCTTTATACAGAAAAGAAAATGGCTATTGCTTCTGTTCTCTTTTTCTATGTAATTGGTTCAAAACTGTCAGGCATAATGGTCTTCACTGTCCCCTTTACTCATTGGATTGAGAAATGCTGATACATTTATCTTCAGGGCTAAGGAAATTCTTATCATGCCTATATTTGGCAATTGTATGGAATAGGTTTTCTCTCCTCTTAGAGAAGAGATTTTTTCCCTAGCAGTTGTTATGAGAATGGTTACATAGACTCCACAGGCCACTGTAGCGAGTTTCCTTGAGTTTATTAGGAAATCATATTTCTGCAATGTATGCTTTTCATAGTGTAATACAGTTTGATGCTTTAATTTTTAGGTTCAATGTTTAAAGAAAGAGTTGGGAGATAAACAAATGGCTAGGAAGGCAGCATCTGTGTCTTTAAGGCTGGCTTTACAGAAAGCTGCACATTTACGCCTCATGGAGAAGGAGAAAAACAAAAGCCCCTCTTATGCAATGCGGATTTCTTTGAGAATCAATAAAGTGGTATGGAGCATGCTAGCAGATGGTAAATCGTTTGCAGAAGCCGAGATAAATAACATGGTAAGTGTTTTAATATGTTACAATCGCACCTTTAGGACATGCTTAATTGTACAATACAAAGAAACAGACATTCCTAACGGCATGGTTCTCTTGTTTTGCCTTTTCTATATTTTGTTTTATCTTACGTGGCTAAGATCTTGTTTGTCATGTAATTGAGTTTACTTGGGGGTGATTTTCTGTACTCTTGTTTGCATGAATTCTCCGTACATAATCATTACATATTCTGAGATAATAATCTGCACCTGCTGAAGGTATGCCAAGATGTAGGTGTATAAATATTACCATGCAACTTATTTGGAACATAGCTGGGACGTAAACAACTTGTAACTGTTATTGGCAAAAGGATGAAAACATTGGTGAGCCTTGGGTTTGCTATTTTTTGTTCCCCACCATATTGGTTGCTCGGCCATGGATTTCTTACTTGATGGTGTGTATGTTTATGCACATGTGCTGACATACGCACACAGATACCTTTGTTTTTGCTTTCTGCAGCTTTGCTGCTAATTGATGTTTGTTCTCATTTTCGCGAAAACATAGGTGCCCATCTCCTTCATGTAAGGAGAAAACATAAACCCTTTATGCATATCTGACACCGACACAAATAGCTGACGTCGACACAAATAGCCATGTCCGGCATCATAGAAGGAAAAGGAAGCCCATCTGGACAATGGAGAGTTTCAACTTTTGCTGGTGATTGAAGGTTATGATTCTTGGGGTTGCTGGTTGACAACTTTGTTTATAAGCTCTCCTTGGGTTGTCTGAGGGAATTATATTCGCCAAGAACTCGTATGCTTTTGTCTGATACTTCCCTTTGTTGGATTGCATTGGTACAAGATGGCAGTTGTGTGCATCTGCAAGGGCCTTTTCTTCAGATGTGGAAACTTGCCTGGAGAAGATCAATGGATGCTAGATTTGTTTTTCGGGGTCTATGGACCACCATTTCAGGATGTTTTTGGATTCTCAAGCTCGTCTTAGAGCAGTAGAGGCTGGCTCTTACAACTTATGGACCACCACTTCAGGATGTTTTGGATTCTCAAGCTCGTCTAGAGGCTGGCTCTTACAACTTAAATCAATGTCCCCTCATTTATTGTTAGAAAGCTGCTTTGCAGCGGTAAGGGCTTCAGAGTGAGAATATGCAGTGGAAAAACAAATTATGAGTCCTCTCTAGCTTCCAAATGTAAGTGAGGCCTGGAGTGTTGGGGCATTTAGGTAGTATGGTGAAGTTCCCCTTTCTGTGTGGTATAGCTGTTTGGCATTCTCATATGGCACTACATTTCGCTTTTCTGGATGTGGGCTTCACATTGTTGGTAAACCAGTATTAGTCTAATGTACATGGATTGAGGCAATGAACTCAATCATGTTGTCCCAGTTTGGGTTTTATAAATGATTGTAAATTACTGGCTCAGGGAACGTGCATTGCATGGAAACTGTGCGACAATGTGCACCTGACACTCCATTATGGGTGGTGTCACATGTTGATCACTTCAACAAATGTTGATACATGGGGATGCTGGGGTATAATAAATAGAATAAAAGTGCTCAAGGTAGGGTTAAAACCTAGGTAACCTTGGGCTACCATTCTCTACCACTTCCTAGACCACTTCATATGTTATATAATATAGGAAATTATGTTATAAATACTAGTAAACGTAATATTTTATTTATCAAAAAATGATTCTGTGGACGTGTCTAGCCGAATCTTTTAAGCTGAAGTAGACTTGTTGGATACTGACGCTTGTATCGGTGTTCATGTAATACTGCTGTGAGCCATGGTCCGTTTCCCGTAAATGACCAAAAAGGTTACCCATTCGGAATTGAAATTTCTTAGGCCGAATAGGAGAGCCATGGCCTCGGCATGGTTGGAGTCGCAGGAGCCAATGGAGTGTGCGAAAGAGAAAACGGTGCGGCCGTTGAAGTCGCGAAAGATCCCACCTACTCTTGAAGGGCTAGGATTACTCGAGGAGCAGCCATCGTAGTTGAGCTTGGTAGAGCCGGAGGTAGGAGGAGACCAAGACGAGGCTTGAAGGATGTGATACGCCCTCAGAAGAAGCAAGGCCTTCCAATTTTGGCGAAGAGCCTCTAGAGAAATATGCTTGAAGAGTTTGTAGTTAGTTGCCCAACAAATGACCATGGATCGCACCTTTTCCATCCGGGTGTCGGTATTGGAGAACTCTCCCCCAAAGATTCTTTAGTTTCTCTCCAGCCACAGGGTCCAAGGATGGTTGCAACCGAGGCTTTCCAAAGAAGAATACCAGATATAGCCCTAGGGGGTGAGAGGTAGGAAGAGAAAAGATGGGGAATGGACTGCGGAGTTACCCAATACCATCCAAAAAGATTGAGGACAGAAGTTCATCGGTGGGAAGCTATCTCACCATGCAAAAAGAGATGGGCATTGGTTTCGCTTCATTCCAACACCTCATGCACCTGTTTGGGAGTTGCAAACCCCTTCTTTGGAAGTGTCCAAGGTGAGGACCCTTTAATGGTCGCCACCCAAAGAAAGAACTGAGTTTTAGGTTCCCCATGACTACCCAAGCCTTTGCTGCAGTATGGGTGATGGGGGAATGGCTTTGGGAAAGTGGGAGAAGGGCATTGTAAAAGGAAGAAACAGAGAAAACACTTGAGGGAGAGGGGGTCCATACTAACTTGTCAGGACCAAAAGGAGGGAGGAAGAAGTGATGGAGAAGGGTTGCAGGTTGATGAAAGATGGAAACTCGGCATCATTAGGGGCCTCCTGAAAAGTGGGGTCCAAACCTTACCACGGGGAGAGAATTCAAAGTTCTCAGCTATATGGGATAGGGAGGGGATAGCGAGCCAATCAAAAAAAGGAAGGGAAAGACTCCTTCAAAGGGGTGTGACTGATTCAAGTATCCGACCATTATGGAAGCATAAAGAAGTTATTTGACTTAGAGGACTTATATGTGACTTGGGCTTACAATAAGATCGGACTATCGTTTATTCAGATGGTCAAAGTGCAATACTTTTGTTGAAGATCTAAGTCTATCATGCGAGGAGAAAGCATATTGACGTCATGTATCATTTTATCCGTGAGATAATAGTTGTGAGTGATATCTTGTTGAAGATCGATACTAAGAAGGATGTTCGTGTTGACAAAGCCAATTCCAATACAGAAGTTCAACAATGCTTGAACTTGATTAACATTCTGCCATGGTGAGTGCTTGTGCGTGTGGAGAAGATTAGAAGACGGTTGAATGGAATCAACAAAGCGATGAAGGCACAAATGGAAGCCCTTTCAAATGCTTGAGGCATTGTTGGGGACCCTGCTGGTCGGGAACCACTCATTGCGGAGGCAGTGATATTTGAGGCGAACTACCTGTTACCAGATGTGGTCCCTTTGGGTTGCAAATCTCCACTACCATTTACCCATGAGGGCGACATTGGTCCTTTTGAAATTGCAAATGTCGAGGCCTCCTTGAAATTTTGGAGTACAAACTGTCTTCCAGGCAATGAGGTGGTATTTCCTTCCTCTAGTTCCAGACCATAGGAAAGTTCTCATGAGCTGATCAAGTCGGTTTGCCACTGAAGCCGGAATCTTGAATGAGGACATCTGGTAGATGGGTATACTTGAAAGAGTAGCCTTGATAAGAGTGAGTCTACCTGCAGCGGAGAGAAATCTACCTTTCACCCCGTGAATCTCCTATCGATCTTGTCGATGATGTGTGACCATTGACAAGCTTTGGGCCTGCCGAATCACAGGGGCAGTCCTAAGTAGGTGGAAGGCAATAGTTGGGCTAGACTACCCCAGAGGTTTGCAAATTGCGCTACCGAATCAAGGGTTAAGGCCACTCCCATCATGTTGGTCTTGGCAAGATTTACTTTAAATCCCATTGCCCATTGCAAGCATCGGAGAAAGAGGTGAAGAATTTGAACTTGGTCTAGGAGCACATCACAAAAAAGGAGGGTATCATCGGCATATTGGAGATGGGAGATAGAGGGACCTCTCGGACTAGCCTAGAATCCCCCGACAAGACCAGCTTGATACAATCCCGAGAGAGAGGTACTAAAAACCTCACCAGCTATGGAAAGAAAGGAATGGCGAAAGGGGATCACCTTGCCAAAGACCCCTTGATGCTCGGAAGAGGCCCTTGTGGGTACCATTGATGATAACCGAGAAGGAAGATGAAGAAACACACCCTCTCATCCATCTGCGCCAGCGATCACCAAACCCCATGCGAAGTAAAGTCTCGTCAACGGTATCCCAACCACATGGTCATAGGCATTCTCTCAATTTAACTTTATGACCAAACCCGGGGTTTTGGCCAAATGCTGAATGTGAAGACACTCTTGAGCGATGAGGGCACCATCCCGGATTTGACGATTTTTGACAAAGGAGTAGAAGAGATCACCCAACCCAGAACTTACTCGAATTCTTGAGACAAGGACCTTGGAAATAATCTTTTAGGAACTATTAAAATCATTTAATTCTTCCGCAACTTCGACTTTGGGAATGAGGGCCAAGAAAGTATGGCCTTGTTTACAATGCCACTTGAGTGGAAATAGGCAAAAAATGCCATCAAGTCATCCTTTAAAGTTTCTCAAAATTGGTGGAATAGAGCAAGGGGAAAGCCATCAGTGCCAGGCGGTCAATCTTGGCCTAAGGACTTAACTGCTTCCAGGATTTCCTTCTCATCAAAAGGTTGTTCTAGCTACACCACTTTGTCATGGGGAATATAGGGAGGACAAGATTGGCCTCGGTCCACCTTGTGAGGTGAAGAGATATTCGAAGTAATCGATTATGGCATCTTCAATGAGAACCTTGTCTTCCAAGTACTGATTGTGAGGTTTGACAAGAGAGATAGTATTGCCGCGCTTCCGACAATTGCAATTTTGTGAAAAACGGTGGTATTCTGGTCACCAAGTTTTAACCACTTGACCTTAGATCTTTGTGCCCAAAAGATTTCCTGCTTATGAGGAATTGAATGCAGGGCTAATTTGGCTTCAAGGCGAGCATTAAGGTCAGCAGCGGAGGCAAGGATTCCTCAAGAGTGTCAAGATGCAGGATTGTGTTAAGTAATGGCTGTTTTTGAGCATGAAAGTTTCCAGGGAGGCTCCAACGCCATTCTTTGAGAGCTAGCTTTAAGAGAAAGACCTTACGCTGAAGGCGAAAGCCCGGCCATCCAAGAACAAGAGGGGCAAAAGATTGCCACCAAGAGGTGATAAAAGATGGAAGGTTGGGCTCTTCCTGCCAGGATAACTCGAAGCAATAGGGCTTAAGATCGAGGTCAGAATCATTTGTATTGAGGAGAATGGGCCTGTGGTCAGATGTAGGCTTGGGAAGAGCCGCTGAGTGGGAATTGGGGAACGTAGAATCCCAATCTAGAGAGAGAAGAGACCAATCAAGTTTTGACAAGGAGAGGTCCTCTAAGTGGTTTGAACAAGTAAAGCGGGCCCCTTGGAGAGGCAAATCTAGTAGATGGTTTCTCATAATAAAATCTGAGAAAGCCAAGATCGAGGGAGAAATTCTTGAACTGGAGTTCCGTTCAAATGACCAGTGGGTAGTATTGAAATCCCTCCAAATACACCAATTCGATGGGGGGACTTTGGTAATCGCTTGGAGCTCTTGCCACAAGCAATCTCTACGTGAAGCGGAATTCTGGCCATAAACTACAGTAAACTTTCAAGGCATACCATCTGAATTTTTAAGGAGAGATAGAACAAAGAACTCTCTCACAAGGACGAAGAGAGGGAGTGAAGGGATGGGTCCCATATTACCCAAACACCGCCCAAGGCCCGATTGGAAGGTAGGGCAAGCCACTGACAAGGGCGACGACCCCAAATTTGGTGCACTTCTTAAAGCGAGGGGTCGTGAAGCTTGGTCTCTAGTAGAGCCATGATAGCAAGAGAGTGTTGTAGACAGAAGTTAAGAACGTGACGCCGTTTTGAGGGGTGACCGAGGCCCCTGATATTCCATGTTAAGATCCTCATGGAAAGGAGAGAGAATGGGCAGGCGTCGACCAGAATATCTAGTGGCAGGACGACCACTCAAAGGGGGCTCAATAACAAGAGGCTGATCCGGGACAGCCGATGCACAATCATAGTTGATATGGCAAATAACGGTAGACAGTTCCCTCCTATCTCTAGAGGACAAGTTTTCTTTAAACTGTGAATCATTCTTTGATAAATTCAATCAAGACCATCTACGGACCCGAGAAAGCCATGCCCATAACCTTGATAACTTTGAGAACGTCGGGCATCCACAAAAGTTGAATCAACCAAAAGCTGGTTAGAGGGGCTTGATAAATCCCCAAGAGAGCTAGTCTGAGAGGGAGAGGGGGGGCAAGTTTTAGAAATCAGGGGAGGATAAGCCTCCAAAGGGGGGTCGAGGATAAGGAGAATACCACTCGAGAAGGGAAAGACTTGCAGAGAAAGGAAGGGGAAGGCACCTGAACCAAGACAACAAGTGCGAAAACAGGGGAGTGCGCAAGAGAGGTAGGAGCAAACGTTGGGGGGGGATTGGGAATAGTAGGGGGCCGAGAGTTGGGAGAAGAAGAGACTCAGTGATGGAGGGAAGAAGAAGACAATGAAGGGGGAATGAGGAGAGAAGGGGCAAAGGCTCCCAAGGAATAGGAGGAAGAGGAAGGTAGAGACGGAGGCAGGGAGGGAGGGAGAGGGGCGAGAGGAGGTGGAGGGGTAGGCCGGGGGGGGGGGGGGGGAGAGGCTGGAGGGGGTGGGATAGAGAGAGAAGAGATCGACGAGAAAGGTGAGGGGAAGACATCTGCCAAGGGGTGACTTGACAGTGGTAAGCAGGGGACTCCAAGGGCTCTTTGCCACGGTTGTGAAGCAGGCGATAGGAGGCAGGGGGCACCAAAAGCAAGGAGGGCTCACGCACGACGGTTTCACGGGCGTTCAGGGTTGCAGAACAAGGAGGAAGCTGCAGGGGGAGAGAAGCTGTCGAAAGACGTCGGGAGGGAGAACTTGGCGACGGAGAGCAGTGAGGACCGCGGGAATTCACGGTAGGAGGTAGTCGCATGGAGATTGGAGAGGGCACAGAGCCACCAGGGGAGATGCAGGCTGGAAGGGGGATCAAATAGGGCAACAACTGAGCTTGTGAGAGTCTGCCACATAGTCCAGGGGCAGTAGAGAGGGAAACACCTGTGGCTCAAGAGAAGCTGCCACACGTTCTAGAGGAGGTTGCAATATGGGAGTAGGTAATAAAGGGGGAAACAAAAAGGGGAGGGATGAAAAAGGAATAAGGGGGGAAAACTGGGAGCAAGAAGGGGATTACTCGGGGTGCTACTATTGGAGGACAACGCGATGCTAGCCACGTGGCTAGAGGAGGCAATAAAAGCTACCACCTTATGCGAAGGGGGGCATACAACATGGGGCTCGGGGAGGCTAAAACCAAGAGGGGAAATCCTACCAGCCCATGTGGACGGGGCTAAGACGGAGGTCGACAATTGTGGCTCTGCAGGCTACTGGACTGTGGATGCAGGTGTCAAGCGACAGTTGGGACCTTCGTCGATAGCTGTTGATGGCTTGACTGGGGCTTTAGCTGGAAATTGTCGATGACAGAAGTTTTCAATGGGGTTGCCTCTCTGGTACCATTTTCTCCGGTAAACCAAGTTCTAACCATTCGAAGAAGATGAGGGCTCATGAACGTCGCTAGGTAGCTTGAGGGCCCACGAGACAATGGGTGCTTGAAAATAGCGATTAAAAGGCAGCGAGGGAATCTAGGTCAAGTGGACCCTATAGAATAGGCCATTAGACGAAATATAGGTTGCTTGAGGGATAAGCTCCGGCAAGATCGATTCAACGAGGAGTTGGATAGATGCGAGGGGAAGGAGCTTCCAGTGGACGCTGATGAAACCCCCTACTGTGTTGCGGATACATTTGAAAGTATTAAGGTTCCAGAGATGGAGGGGGAATGTTGAACAACCGTAACCAAATTTGGCGAGGGAGAAAAGTACTAAAGTTAGGGTTCCAACTGGATAAGAAAAGAGATGCTCCTTTGAAAGAAGGCAGAGGAATTCTCAGATCGTGACGACACCTCTCGGGAGGGGAAAGAGAAAAGAACACCTCTTTGAAGGGATCGACATCCAATGTTGGGCCCATTTTCAATGGCTCTCAAGTCTGCTCTGGGGGGATGGAAGAAGCCTACTAGTGAATTGAGCAGGGCCACACCAGGTTGGCAGGGGTTGTCTTGGACACGAATGATTGAGGACCCAGTCAATGACGATGAGAGAAAAGGCCTAGAAAAATAGGGGAAGAGGGAGGGAAGGGGGGCGAAGGAGGTGGAAGGGTGGCAGAGGAGGGGTGGCCGTGAAAAAGCTGAGCATAGGAATTGAATAAAGCTGACGAGGAAGGAGCCGGCATTGAACTTGCTGGCAAGCGACATACCCTTGTTTCTCTCAATTAAGTCAAAAGGTCCAAACATTTTATAGTCTTTTTTGTTTTTTTTTTCACCATAAATTTGAGCCAATAGATCCATTCTATTGCAGTGAGTTGCATTTTAAATTTCATTTTGACTATAAAATGAATATAATAAATAACAAACACTCAAACATGAGACAAGTTCTCAATACTTATGTATTTACAACAAAATAAAGAAAACTATAATGCAATACCACTATTTTTTTGAAAACCTAAAAAAATAGATTTTTAAAAAATGTTAATAATTTTTATTTTAAAATTTTTAATGCCGAATCTTGCCGATCCAGCCGATTTTTCGATTTGGATTGCCGATCCACCGATCCAACGGTTTTTGGGGTGGCCGATCTGGGTCATTGATCCGTTTTTGTAAACCTTGGATGAAACATATACCATGGAAAGTTTTACTATTTGAAATCAATAAGAGACGAGAATTTTGAGGAATTCTGATCGCAAGTACATAAATGTGGAGAGGTATGTGATAAATATGACAAGAGTGGGAGTCTCAAAAGTTTCTCCTAGAAAGTGTGGTTGCCTAGGTATATAGATGCTCCACGTATCTTTTGTAACAGCTTGATAGATTTATACGTGGATGTTATTGACATACTCAAAATTTCTTTGGAGGCCATTTTCTTTGGTGGTAATGTACCTTTTCTTTGTAATGTTTGGATTTATAATGTTTGGATGTACATGAGAATCATGAGAATGGTCATATATCTTGAGTATTAAAACCGATTCGAATCATGAGATTACATTGCTACCTTCCTGTAGCATTTCAAAAACTAAGTAGGTTAAACATCTTCTTTGTGTATACACACAATATGCCTTATTGCAAGGCTTTTCCATTTTTCACATTCACTTTTCTTACATCTTTTATGTTTCACATCTGTTGCATCTAATAGTCCAGTTGATTTTTGACAGAACTATGATTTTGATCGCGATTACAAAGATATTGGTGTTGCACAATTTACAACAAAGTCATTTGTTGTGAGAAACTGCATGCCTAATGTCAAATCTGATATGCTGTTATCTGCGTGGAATCCTCCTCCTGAATGGGGAAGGTGAGAATAACTAGCATATGCGTTCTTCCTCTATTAATATTGCTTTTAAGGAAGCTGTATTTAGTGACTTTCCATGGTTTTACTGCATCTGTTTTTTTACACCTGCATCCATTTTCATTTGGATTTTGCGCTTAAAAGCATTACCTTCTCTGCTATGGAGTTAATAACCAGTAAACCCCATTTTATATTAAATTTTCTCTACATTTCTCCTGTTGAAGACATTCTTATTCTCCAGTTAGGGATACGCTTGTTTCTTGTAGTTATTGTACACATGTCCCAGACTATCGTGACTTTATTTTCTGAATTAAACCATAGTTTGTGTCAGCTTGGTTTTGAAGTTAACTGTGTTTTCTTTCTGCAGTTGAGCACCAACAAATTCCATCTTTTTATTTTTAGCAGGCTTGATGCCTCTTTTAAGTCTTTGATATTCATAAGTACAAATACCTTTTTGATTGCAAGTGTGGTGGCTAGAAGTAACTTGAAATGTATATTTTGATATTTCTTATGTTTTTGTGTTGTATTTAGAAATTCATATGGGGGGATATTGAACAAAGAATTTGCTGTATCTAGTGCTTAGCAGATTTTTTGAGTTCTTTTAAGAAAAACTGCTAATTATTTGTTGAATAAGGTAAGGCAATTTTGCATCCTCTCAGTGTACTGCCATGTGACCAGATTTGCATGTCAAGGGCAATATTTTATATTTGTGCTATGCATAATGTAGTGCCTGAATAAGTAGATCACTGATTGTAAGTGGAAAGAATCTAGTGCCTGCACCATATGTCTGGGGTAGTTTGCCATTTTCCTGAGGAGATTTATTACCTTCTTACTGGTCAATGATTGTGAAGATTTTACATTCATTATTACATTTGAATGAATTAAGATACTTAGCATGGACGGAACGCTCATTGTGCTATGATCCTATTTGGTGTTTTGTTTCCAGAAACGTTATGCTTCGTGTAGATGCGAAGCAGGGAGCCCCAAAGGATGGAAGTTCTCCTCTTGAACTTTTCCAGGTCATTGGCCCTCTCTCTTTTTGTTTGACCTCTATATGTCTTCCTGGACCGGTTACTTCTTTTTGTTTTAGATGATAATTTGCAGCTTTATTTTTTTAAATATAATAATTTGCAGCTTTATTGTAATAGAAATTCTAATTTCTTTTCACGTTTCTTCTTTACAGCCTGTGAAATAAGAGTCAAAACAAGGGTGCATCTTTCCTTGTAAATATATAACTATATTCAATTGTAGATTGACAAATTGCTCTGCATATATATTTTTCAACATAGGGAAAGAAGGTAATGGACAAATAAGTCTTAGAATATAAATTTGAAATTTGTATCAGCTAGCCATGATACGCAGTTGCTCTTATGTGGTTAACTATATATGCATTTACATGCTGAATGCGCATTATTGTTGTACAGTATTATATAAAATGATGAAAAGTATATGTAGCCATATGTTGGATTGGATGCTTGTATCTGTATACATGTCTTGGGATTTTTTTTTCTGTTTGACAAGGTATCATAGGATTGGAACCTAGACATTGGGCTATGAAAACCTAGCCTGTCCCATCTTTGACCCAGGCCCGTTTCCTTACATGTCTTGGGATTTTGTGAATGCCAAGTTATATCCCCATTCTCCACATCCATTTTTGAATCAATATTTGCATTTGGACATAGTTGGAAGTAGTGAGAAAAGATTTTGGGACTTATGGCCTCACACTGAGGATATGGCCCTTGATAGAGCAAAATAGTGGGCCAGGATTTATGTAGCCGACCTCAAATAATTCAGAAAGGACTTTGATGATGATGATCCACTATCAGTCGGGCTTTATCCCAACTATTTGGGATCAGCTATATGGATCTCTGTTACACCATTCTGCTCTATCAAGGGTCATACCCTCAGTTAGACTGTAGGTCACTATATCTCTTCGCAGTACTTCCATTTGTGTCCTTTTGAGCCTTCCCCTTGCCCTTTTAGAGCTTTCCATTTAAACCAAATTGCCCCTCCTAACCGGTATTTGTGCATCTTAGATCTGAAGTAAAATCGAATAGCATACACCACATTCTTTGGAAAAAAAGCTCCTTTTCTCTATCTCTAAGTAACCCCACACACATTCTTTGGGGAGGGGAGGGGGGAAACCTCATTTTCTCTATCTCTAGGTAACCCCAGCCATCAAACATAGTCAAGGAAGAACCTGAGCAGGTCTTTAATCCCGTAATATATCCTGATTAATTTTTATGTTAAACTGTACCTGTTTTTGTATACCACAATCTCCTGAGAGTTTGATGAAGGAGTAGTTGATATTATGTTGATTTCAAGGGGAAATGCCACTGATGTGATAACTTACAAGCCTTGTGTTGTTATTATTCCATTACTTATTATTTCTTTCCTTTTCAACTTGATTTGATAGTATAAATTGAAAATTACTGTGAGAAAATTTGTGCGATTATGGAGTGGATTCATTTTCAGTGAACATTATCTTCTCTATTACATTCATTTTATCAACTTAATAGTTCTCTTTTTAGGGTTTGAATGTTTCTCATGAGGAATAATTCGATACTTGTTTTTGTCTATACAGGTAGAGATTTATCCCTTGAAAATACATCTGACTGAGACAATGTACAGAATGATGTGGGACTATTTCTTTCCTGAAGAAGAACAAGATTCACAAAGACGCCAGGCAAGCAACTTCCTTCGATATTTCAAGTGCCTTGGCTTGCGCTATGTGCTTTTTTTTTTTTGAGGCTTTTTAATTTGGAATCTCCTTGTGAAATATGCAGGAAGTATGGAAAGTGTCAACAACAGCGGGTTCAAGACGTGGAAAGAAAAATATATCTTTATCTGCAGAATCTGTGGCATCAAGCAGTCGCTCAGTTAGAGAATCTGAAGTTCCCATTAAACATGGCATGTCTGCTACACCCTCAATGGCCACAGGCTTAAGTCAGAGTTCACATGGTGATGTCTCCCAAGTAAGTTTATTAGGACATGATCTATATCTTATTTGCTAGTGATCATATTCTTGAAGTGGAGAACTTGCTTTACCATTGAAATTTTGACCCGATTGTAATACTACCAGATCCCCCAGTTGAGTTGGGTCATGTCCACTTTTTGATCCCTATTACAATGTTCAGTTAACTTTGGAAACTCGATTGTGTTTCTATAAATAAAACTGTAACCCATGTCCTGGATCTTTTAAAGCCCCAGACTCAAGTATTTTATTACTGTTTCCTTTTGAAGCCCCAGACTCATGTATGCTTTATTATTGCAAGTCTTTCCGTATCTCTTTTGCTATATAGAACTATTTTGTCAACTCATTTTTTGCTATTTGGAAACCTTTAGCTTCTTTCAAAACCATTAGAATGGAAATCCTGACTTCGTTTTGCTTCTCCTGGTCGTCGAGCCTGGAGAAGCATCAGTTTATTCTTGCTTCTTTTCCTTGTGATTCTTCTTTCATTGAATATACTTTTCTTTGTATGGAACTAAGGTCTGAAAATACGAGAACTAAGTTTATTTTGTCCAAGCAGAAGTATATACCATTTTGTGTTACTCGAAGCTGCATCCCCCATCTGCTCCCCTTGACAGATGATTGGAGATTAACTGTGTTGGGTGAATATCATGCAGGGGCCAATTACTGTTAATCTCCAGCATCCATCATAGGGAGCAGATGGTGGATGTGCTTTGGAGTACTGTAACCATGACCATTGGATTATGCTATGCATTTTTTTCTTCTAATACTTCATTTGAGATATGGGGAATGTTAAATCTAGAAATTTGTGAATTAGCAACTTGTTAAAAAATAAGATTTGCAAGATACTACCATTTTTCCAAAATAACAATCCAATTGCTAAAATGCAGGGCTCAAAATTGCAGAACCTGAAAGCAAATATGGTCTGTGGCACAAATTCAGAGCTCCGGCGAACCTCCTCTTTCGATAAAAACTGGGAAGAGAATGTGGCTGAATCAGTTGCTGTTGAGCTAGTATTACAAGTTCATTCTGCAAGTGTATCTAATACAAAAAGCGAGTCTCTTAACTCATCCTCTGAGCACCAGTATGCTGGCTATGAGGATACCTCAAAGAGCAGGTCGAAAGACCCCAAGCCCACACTCAAGTCTGGCCGCTTTTCCCATGAAGAGAAGAAGGTTGGAAAGTTGCAAGATGAGAAAAGATCTAAGGGGAGGAAGACAATGGAGTTTCACAATATCAAGATAAGCCAGGTGCCCTTCTAAATGAAACCATACATTTTTTTATTTTAATTTTAGCAATGCTAGTGCGGGGTTTGAGCAGGTATCCCACCAATGAAACCATGTTCTTAAAAGGCGAAGTACACGATATTCCAATGATTTGTGCTGTATGGTACACCTTGACTATATCCTCCTTGAGTTCCCTCTTGTAGATGGTGGAGATTAACTGAGTGGTGCCCTACAGGGGAATTCACATGCATACAATTAAGCTTCACCCAACCATGGTGGATGAAGCATGGAGCACCATACCAGTTCATTGGACTATGTCATACTTTTTATAGTCTTTCTCATCTCAAAATACCAGGTTTATGCCATAGCTTAAACTGTTCTTTTACTGTGTGCATCCTTTTAGGTTGAATTGCTTGTTACCTACGAGGGTTCAAGGTTTGCAGTGAACGACCTAAGGCTTTTGATGGATACTTTCACCCGTGTAGATTTCACGGGCACGTGGAGGCGACTCTTCTCACGTGTTAAGAAGCATATCATATGGGGAGTTTTGAAGTCTGTGACTGGCATGCAGGTAGCTGATTGGCAGACAGATTCTCTCTATCTAGAGAGTGTTGTTTTCTTTCTGTGATTCTAAACTAGTCGCTGTAGTTGTTATGAAGAAGTGCCTTAGCTTTTCCAGTGCCTGCCTATTGTTATGGGTTTCTTGTCCATCCTTTTATCTTATGATGGGCACTTGCCCATAGTTTTCCACTAAAAAGAAAAAGAATAAAATTGGATTTAATAAATAATTTCTTGATTAATGAATGATAGGAGCTTTGCTTATATACAAGTGAGTTGGTCACAATTAGTTTGGACTGCTTAGACAGCTATATGATGACCAATATATACAGAACTATCATAGAATGCGATACAAAACGTAAACAATTCCTGTTCAAGGGAAATGACCTAACATAATGACCCTTTTTTCAGGGTAAAAAATTTAAAGACAAAGTCCAGAGCCAAAGACAAGTCAGTGGGGGAGCCTCACCAGATAGTGACCTGAACTTCAGTGACAGTGATGGGGGGCAAAATGGTAAATCAGACCAGTACCCCATATCGTGGTTCAAGAGGCCAAGCGATGGGGCAGGTGATGGGTTTGTGACGTCCATAAGGGGGCTCTTCAACTCTCAAAGGCGAAGAGCCAAGGCCTTTGTGTTGAGAACAATGAGGGGGGATGCCGAGAATGAGTTCCAGGGTGAGTGGAGTGAAAGTGATGCCGAGTTTTCCCCTTTTGCGAGGCAGCTGACCATCACTAAGGCAAAGAGGCTCATAAGACGTCATACAAAGAAGTTCCGGACCACCCGAAAAGGTAGTGGGCCAAAAGTTTTTTGATTCATCCTTTTGTTTTGATTTCTTTCTCTCTCACATACACACACATGTTATCTATTCACACCCAAACCCCTCCCCCACCCCAAAAAAAAAAAAAAGAAACCAAGAAAAGAAAGAACAAAAGGAAATTTTCTCTTCCTGACTCTCTCTCTCTCTCTCTCTGTGCATTTCAGTTATTTCCTTTCTTGATTCTTTCTATTATCTATTCCCACCC
>NW_006499858.1:4450785-4462397 GCF_000471905.2 Amborella trichopoda
CATTTCAGTTATTTCCTTTCTTGATTCTTTCTATTATCTATTCCCACCCTGACTTCCCCGGCCCCAAAAGGAAAAAAAAATCATTTTCTTTTTGTAGTTCTTTTTCCATGATCTCTCTCTCTCTCTCTCTCTCTGTTTTACATGTCATGTTTTTCCTGTTCCCTTTCAGGTGTATCTCAGCAAAGAGAGTCAGTTCCATCATCACCAAGAGCAACACCGTTCGATAGCGATTCCTCTAATGCTTCTTCCCCATATGAGGACTTCCACGAATAAGTTCTCTGATCATCAACAATCTCTCAAAGGCTAGAATCAGACTTGCCAAGTGCCAGTCCAGAAGAATCTGAGGCTTGTGCTTCCCGCTCAACTCTTCCATTTCAAACCAAAAAGAAATGGTGCGCATGTTGCCAGAGATTGAATAATTTATTGAAGGTTTTGGGATAAAATGCAGCTGCTCGTGGTCGTCGAGGAACTGCATTGGTTTTATTCACTTGCGACGAGCTAAGTGCTTGTCAGTGACAACCTGCCTGAAATGGGGTGGGTCAAATGTAAGTCTCTCTCTCTCTCTCTCTCTCTCTCTCTCTCTCGTCCCTTCCCCCCTACCCCCCAGGGCAGTTTTCCATGTCTTGCATTTTTTGTATATATAGAAAAGAGAAAATGGAAAGCAATAATGTGGGACTTAATTTTAAAGTCCATTCTAGGCAGCCAGGGAGCTAAAATTTTGAGAGTATTTATGTATAATAATTCTCCCAACATGTGAAGACTGGTGATGCAGGGAAATGGCAGGCAATTTTGGTAACAGTTTCTTTTTGTGGAAGTAAAAGAGAGCATGAAAATCAAGTGAATGGGAGCATCTGTTCTGAGATGGTCACATTTAACTAGTTCTATCTCTGGAAAGAGGGGAATCATGGTATGGTAGGAAACATTAACATATATTCAGAACCTCAGGTACAGAAGAAAGGAATGTGACATTTAGTAAGTCCACATCTAAAACCCCTTCTGGAAAAATTAGATCGAGCATAAAAAGACCTCGCGATGACATGTAAATCCATCTCACCCTGATATTGGAATATGATGCTCCTAAATGTTGCATATTTTGCTGATGTGAAAAGTCTCAAATGGACCAGATAAAGTGGCCAAGATGACCATTTTAGGGCTTGAAGTCCATTTTCTTTTTCAAATCCATCATTGTCAAGATGGACATGAATGATTTGCAGGTTTTATGGTGCCATAACTATATTTCTTGATGGGGTTTGAGGTGTAGTTAAATAAAGCAACCTTCTGTGAAATACTTTTCCTAAAAGAAAATAGTAAAATAGAAGCAAAATTCTAAAAGAATGAGAAACGAAAGAAGAGAAATGACGGCGGGATTTCCTATGGAATGGTAAATCTGTGTGCTTAATTTTTAATAAGCAAACCTTAATTATCTCATGCCAAGTATTTTTATTAGATAAATTGGAGATATGTACCTACAAGCACACATGCTATTAAATTATCCATGAGGTATAAATAATTTAGCACTTATATCTTTTGATTTAATTTCAAAATACCAAAAAAAAATGATCATTGTTTTGAGTTGTAGTAAGTTGCAAATGGGCAAGAAGTTAAATACCTCATATCTAGTGGCTATTTTGGTGAATTTCCCATATCATATGAAGGTTTTTTCCGTGGGTTGATGCATGGGTAACATAAAATAAATGAAGAAAATCAGAAGTTAGGCCTCTTGAAATTGTGATACTATGAAGCTCTTTACTTGCCACGATATTGGGTTTAATTGAAGAATACTCCCATTATTTGCTTCATGGAACGTTCACTTGCTTGAGATAGAAGTATCTCAATGGGGAACCTGAGTGATTTAGATTCGAGATACTCTTGTCAAAATCTTCATAGAAGGTTATTTGACATGATGAACTGCAATCTGATCATGGATCATGGCCAGTTGTGGTATTAGAAGTAACACAAATATGACGGGCTATAATAACTTTGGGAAGAGCCAAAAATTCAGCTTAGTTGTGATGATTAATAGTACTTATTGAACACTCACACCATGCTCTAGGTGCTTGTTTGAGATTATAACGAGTATCGATGTCCTATCGCTTTTGGAATCGGGGCTATGAGTAACGTAAACATTTTGCTAAGTAGTGTATAATTGAGAACCTTTTCTTTGGGTAAAGGTATATATAATCAACAAACCTTTCCTATTGAATTGTATATAGGCATTACAACATTCTTGGTGTCGTCAAGCTATAGCAAGCATATTGCTCAAGCGAGTGAAGATCCTCAAACAATGCAAGTGGTCCAATTTTCTAAATTATCTCATCATCATCGTCAAAGCTTTTTTCTAGCTAATTAAGGTGGATCAGTTCTGTAAAACGATTTGGTAAGCAGACCTATAGTAGAGGTGATATTAATTGAAAAAATGCTATGACGATGATGTCCTATAGCAAAAGTGGTCCTAGTTGTAGGTGACATTGTATATTGCCAAACAATCAGAAACTCCCTCAATCTCTTATACTACTTGATGATTAAACAGAAGGCCTTTTGCTGACTTCCCAGCTGGTAAGGATCTACAGCACTCTGTAGCCACACTTGAGCTACCACTGAACACGAGCACAGTCAGATGTGCATGAATCCCATGTTACGTGAATTACGATTACTTGAGAGAGAGAGAGAGACAGAGACAGAGACAGAGAGAGAGGGGTGTCCAAGGCATCAGTCAAGCTGGGCTTCGAACCGGAGACATTGAGCATGACCAACATGACAGCAGGTCAAGCCGTCAATTGCGATTATGTTCCGACAAAGCTATGTCATGGAATTGTTTATTTACTTAATTATCGCGAAGGTGCAGATGCTTAATTATTGCAGATTCAAAGTCGAGTATAAGCTTACTCTTAGCTGAGACCTTTAGGAGTGGAGCTTAGCAACCAACTTAGTTGTGACATAGTTATTGTTTCAGGCACAAACTAATCACAATAATTAATAATATTAGTTCTGCAGAGGCGGCTAGTATCCAGACTTAAGAGAAATAATGGTACATCACACCTGTAAAAGAGAGAATATTAATTTTAAGAAATTTTATCAAAATACAATTCACTTTTTGCAACTATGTAACATTTTACCCTTTTTATACTACCACAACTCAAAATCATGTTTATTTTAATGGGTATTTTGAAAATTAAATCAAAATCTCTGGGAAAAATGTTAAAGGAAAATGAAAATCTCGACCATTTGATTTGAATGAACGATTGAGATGGACCCAATCACAATGTCATGCCTCTATATTTTTATTTTTAATTTTATTTCTACAAAAAAAATTGATATCAGATTTCGGACGTCCACTCCTCACTTAAACTATCATTTGCAAAAAAAAAAAACAATATAAACAAAATATTCTTGAGAAAATAAAATGATCAAAATATCCTTGAAAATTTTAGGGGTATTTTGGTCATTTTATTTTATTGAGAATATCTTTTTTATATTTTTTTAGGAGTGCTCCATTGCGATGGTGACATGTACCGAATTTTATATTCATATGATTTGTAGAAAAATATAAAAAATAAAATACTCTGAGGCGAGGTTCTAGATCAAATGGCAAGTGGCTCATTTGATATGAATTGGATGGCTAGATGTTGGGGGAAGTATATAACTTCTATACAGTAAGAAAAATAAAAAAAGTTTTTCCAAATGTTAAATAGGTAACATACAAGGTATACTTTGATAAATCTCTTTTAATTTTATATTTTCAAAGAAAAACATTTCATGAGATGATGTATAGATATGTCCAGTCTGAAAGACTAAATTTTAGCTTGGTGTTTTTATTGTTTGGGTATGTGAGGACCTCCTTGATAATGGTTGATAAAAGTAAAACCCAAAATAAATTGTTGTGACACTTAGCTCTGGTCTCTCGAATGAGCCAGGAGGCAATGGTGATTTCCAGTAGTGTCGAAATTGATGTTGAACGTATGAAAGAGAGTAATTTCGAAAGCATTTTTATGCGAAGTATGGCTGAAAATAATAAAGAATTACAGTACCGAGGGGGAGGAATCACACAACAAGGGTTACAGCTTCCTCACAAAAAATCACCATATGAAATCCATGAGGATATATAAGACTCAACTTTGAGTTTGATAGAAACTCACTTGAGAGTTTTAGGCAAGTGTTTGCTAAGGGATGATAATGGAGTTACCAAAATGAAATACTCAGGTCTCCGGAAAATATCATAGCAGATGAAGTCGGGTAAGAGCAATATTCAAAAGCAGTGATTGAATGAACGACTCTACCCGATCCGAGCCCGAGTAACTCTGCCTGAGTTGGGCCAAGAACTGTAGCAGCAAAAAAATGTTCAAAAATTTTAGAAAATAAAATAAAAAATATATATTTAAAATAAAATTAAACAAAACACATCTAAATGAGGTAAAAAATAGTTAAAAATAAATTTTATAAAATCAAGTGACTGGGGGTATTTTTGAAATAATCTAAAAAGAAAGCGAAAATATAAAAATAAGTGCTCATGGTCAACTTAGCCAAAATGATAGAAGACAAATAAACATGTTTACAAAAAAATTTCTTATTTTTGAAATTTTTTTTTTTTAATTTGTGTTTTAAGATTCCCGAGTTGACTTCCCTATTTGGGAAAACTCGGGCTCAGCCAATACCCAAGCTCGAATAACTCGACCGAGTCTGAGCTGACCCTTTTTAAACACTGTTCAAAAGACTCATGGAGGGTATGTATAATGATATAATCATTGAAGCCAACCGAATGGATACCATCAAGTGGTGTAAAGCAGACACCGCAGAGATCATGACGACTAATTGAATTGATGAATGAGATTCATGACTTCAGTATGGGGAAGAACATTAACCATGTCCATGCCTACAAAGAAGCTAAGGAGTAGCTGGCAAGGCAAGGTGAGTAGAGTTCTATTTTACATGTAAACAAATTTTAATATTCATTTTACCTGGTTGCAATTTTACTTGGCAACAAGTAACATTTGTACATTTACATTTTAGTAATTGAAACAATAGGACATTCATGATTAAATAAAAAAGAAAGGAAAAAAAAAAGGATATTGCTCATAGAATTCGGACAAACATGCAAACAAGCAAATCCTTGGAAAGTACTTTAGGTGTACTAGAGTTCCATTCTCACCCAGTTCTGAGTTAAATATTACTATAAATAAATGCACTTTTAGGCAGTGTTTGACTACTTGAGTAAACCAGCTCCGACTCGAGCGAGTAACTTCGGCTTGCCACCCTGGCAAACCTGAGTATCCCGAGTTTGGTGGTCAAGCTCAGAGATGTTATATATATATATATATATATATATATATATATATATAAATAAAAAAAATATTTGTAATTTGTTTCTTTATGTGTTGTATCACTTTGGAAAAGGTTGTAAAGTGTTTTTGCCATGAATACTTATTTTCACATTTTTTTCTTCTTTTTAGATTATTTCTCAAATTACCCCCGGTCACAAATTATTTTCTTCAAAATCTCATTTTTTTAGTATTTTTTTAACCTCGTTTAAATGTGCTTTGTTTAATTTTACGTTAAAGATATTTATCATATTTTTTTTGTATTTTTTTAACACTTTTGACCTAACAAGACCTTGCCGCGACTCGGGCCAAGTAATTCGAAACTCAGCCCGAGTTATAGTTACTCAGCTACTCGAGCTCGGCCCATTGCCAAGTTCCGTCCTTGAGACGTGGTTTCCAACACTGCTTTTAGGTAGCTTTGAAAATACGCCTCACTTTGATTGGTTAGGGCCTCAGCCTTATTCAAACCACACCCTTAAATATCATTTCAACCGTTGGTATTTAACAACGAAGAGTGAGATGGACCATGCTGCTCAAGTACGTCATTGTTCATGCAAGAGGAAGGAAGCTCATCTCCACCATCCGTTAAGGAGCACAGGTGATGGAGATCATCGGAAATACACCAACAATATAGTACATGTAGGGTGGTACACTTTTCCATTTGGTTATAACCTTCAAAATGCAGCTTGTTGCCTGAATGGGACCACCATTTTGGATCGAGGTAATGAAGGAAAATGCTTACATAAGGTTGCAACCCTATACTATTGAAGTACGTTGCATCTCAAAAATCCAATTCAAAAGAGTGTTTAAAAGTTAGAAAACCTGCCACTTGATTATCTTTATCTCAAATGTATGGATACCAATAAAAAAATCGTAATACTAAAAATAATACATCTTGTATAAGTTATTTGGATTGTCTATTTTTTAGATTTTCATATATTTATAGATCGTGTCTATTTGCTTTACTCAAGATGAGCACCTTATACAAACCTCAGCCAAAAATGAATGGAACCTCGCTTGTCTAGTAGGTTTTTGAGGTGCACCTTATTTTTTAGTAGAAAGTTGAAGATTATGTAAACTTTTTCCTATAAAATTAACCATTAATAATTAAAGAGATGCACCTCTTTTATCTTTGTCATTATTAGCTATTAATAATTAAAGAGATATACCTCTTATATAAGAAGTCACAATTACTTATAACCATCCAATGTGAAATCTGATAGCTTGGATGTGTTACAAAGTTCAAGAAAATTTCTTTTGAATTTTGAATTTGGTCAATGCAATAAATGTACCGACTCAATTTCACATCCAATTGTCAAAATTAATTGTGACCACCCAATACAAGATAAATAGTCTCATTTCTTAAAGAAAAATAGATTGGATATCATCCGTAAAAGCAACTAAAGTTTAGGCTTGGGTATTGTTACAATATAAGGGAAATTTATAGAAAGCATTCGTTAATTTTTTTTAATTAAAAAATAGACTAGTTCAGTATATTTTCTATTTTCTGCTTCGTTCCTAATTTTTTGTGCTTTATTTCTCCTCAATTACCTTGTCCAGGCACTAAATGTCCAAAAGTCTTTTTTTAGTAAAAGCCTGGTTCTGACATTGGATGTCTAAATAGGCCTAGTTACAAAAAAAAACTAGTTCAGACATCCAAAGTCGGAACCAGTTTTTGACTAAAAGAAGACTAGGGTTTGGATGTCCGAAGTCAGAACCACTGTTAACTTGGTAAGGCCTGAATCTTATACTATACAAGTAAGACGTACCTCAAAAATCCAATTGCTAAAGTTGTTCCAGCATCGGAAAACTCTTGAAATGAATGAATATGAAAAGTAATGATTTCAAATAAATAAAAATAATGCATCTTGCAAAACATTATCTAAGGGGTCCATTTTGATACTTTCAAATATATATTCAATCTGCAATAATTTTGCAATTAGGAATGGAAATAAATTTTCATTCCAATATGAAAGTTTCTTGCACCAAAACTACATCTTATGGCTGGCCATTTAAAGTTCATCCCTGTAAGCAACACAATTTTAAATACACAAGGGGTAAGAGAGTTTTTGTAAGTTTCCCATAATACAATAATCGAAAATCTGCTTAAAAAAATTAAATATTAAAAAGTGAGTACTAAGAAATTAATTAGGACAAAGTGGGTTCGATAAACAACAAGATAACAAAAGAAATTGATCCAAATATCTAAACAACCATACCCAAAGGATTTTCTACGTAAGCCATGCCTCTCTTCTATGGGACAATACCCTCCCTTTCCATTCATTTATATGACATAGATCTTGGGTTAAGGGAATAGATTTCGGCATAATCATCACTCATTTTTCATGATCTTGATCTTGGCATCAATAGCAGCTATTTTCTATCCTAAATCATCTAACATCACATTCTGCCCTGGGCTCCACCTTACCAACTATTTCATTAAAATTAATTTATGAAATAAAGTATGATTTTTATTGAATAAAAGTGTATAGTATACTCTCGTAGGAACACAATACACTTGCTCCCCCGGGTAAAAGTTGAAGAAATTTTGGGATTCTGATAATAACTATATTATTGTTTTAAAATACATAGCTAGCCATCTAGAAATTGAACATTTTCTAGCCAATTTCACCATATTGTTTCTATTTGAATTTTTATTTTTTTTAAAAAATGAGTGAAATTTGTATGAAGTACCCGCCTTATACTATAGAAGTAAGGCGCACCTCTAAAATTTGCTGAAAGGTGTAGTTCCGGAATTAGAAACCTTACTATGGCTTCAAAATCCATATTCAACCCTAATTACGAACTTTAAAATTCCACAAATGGTATAGACCGAGAAGATCCATAAACACTTGAAAATCTTGAAAATACACTGTCTAGATAACTTGTTATAAGATGCACAATTTTAAAGACTTGAAATTATATTTTTCTTTATATTCACACATAACAAACGAGGTCAAGATAATTAAGTGGACGTGTCGCAATCACATGAGAAAGCATAATTTCCATCTATTTGATCAACGTGGGTCTAAATTACATGGCTTGAATGTCCAAACTTTAAGGTCTCTACGTAAATCACTTAAAATTTTAAGGTCACACTAAATTAAATGGCTTGAATTTCACATTTCCCCTGCCAATAATGCATGCACGGGGCAGACATGCTGATTGTGAGATGAGACAATGCATGTGAAACACACGCTTTCTCTCTCTACATCTCTCTCTCTTCCGGGGTGGATGTACCATGTGTATCTCGCCTCACTCGTGATGAACATGAATCAATCATCGTACGTGGACGGTGTGTGGTCTATGGGCTCTTCTCCTATTTCACTTTTCCTTCTCTATGTGCATGTTGATGTTGATATGGACTGTGATGCATGCTCCATGTAATTTTTTATGTTGACATGGATTGTGATGCATGCTCCATGTGACTTTTGATGTTGATATGGATTGTGATGCATGCTCCACGTGATGTCTTGTTGGTATCGTCGTTTGACTTGAAGCTGGCCGGTTAGATCAAAACGGGGTAAGAGCTTAGTTTGAAAAATTATATAAAATTTTAAAAAATAAGTGATTTATTTGTAATACATTTTTAATGGTTTTGTTTATAATTTTGGTAAAGATTGGAAAATATTTTGGTCATTGAATACTTATGTTTACATTTTTTTTTTATCTTTTTGAAAAACTTCTAAAAATATCTTTTGGCACAAATCGATTTTTTAAGATCCATTTTTTCACTAATTTTCAATTTCATTTGGATGTGTTTTTTTTAATCATCTTTAGATGTGCTTTTCATATATTTTTAGATTTTTTTCTGTATTTTTTATATTTAATACTTTTTTTGACTGGCCAAGTTAAAAATAAAAAGAATGTAAAAGAGGCACTAGAAATCATTAAAAGTCTAAAAAGATGACAAAACTTTAAAAGTTTTTCAACAAAAAAAAAAAAATTCACAATATTAACAACCATGAAAATCATCCAAAAAACCAACCGAAAGTAACATGGTGGTGTTCTTCTTTTTCTTTGTTTACCCGCTTTTTATCTTCAAAAAGGGTGAGAGGGTTGTCATGAAACACACCCGAACTTGAACTTAGCCTTGCCCGAGTCCAGGTTGACTCGGGCAAGTCACAAAACACCATCCTAAATATTTGATCACATAGTCCAAAATTTGGACAGTCTCTATTCAAATATTATGATTTATCTTTTTAGGGAGGCTTCACTTTATAGATCTACGTGATTTTAACCATTTTTGAAATTTTAAATTTTATAATCAGATATAAAAATAGATTTTGAGATAATTCTAAGAATATTTTACATCAAAATTATACACCATGATAAAATTTGAGGGTGCACCTCACCTCTACACCTACGGATGCATTCGTATGCAAACTGCACCCTATCTTTTTTATGGGTGTTTTGAAATTAAATCAAAATACATGGGTAAGGTGTTAAATTGTTTCTCTCTCATGAGTAATGTGATAAAACTCCTTGTTTCTGTATTCGGTTTTTGTCTGTAATTTCCTTTCTTTCTTTTCTTTTTTTTTTCATTGAATCCAACACTAGCTAAGGAATATGTACCATGATCTTACGAGAGCATACTATCTACATAAAATGACCTAAGAGTTTCAATTTGGAATTTTGAGATTTCAAAATCACTAGATGATTATTTTCTCGAAAAAAAATTGAATTTGAGTTTTTTAACACTTAAATTTGACCTTTCAAAAATTAGGTTCCGTGTTGGAACATTATTTATTTCATTCGTAAGGAGCATGTTTGATTCTATTTTTTAAGTTAGTCACAAGGTTGAACAGGCCTCAAAATTTGGCGTCCTAAAAATTCATAGAGAGACTTCAAAGTTGCAAAATAGACGATTGATCCTTGTTTCGATTGGATTAGAGAGGAATTAGATGATAAATTAATCAATGAAATGAGAAAACTTACTTCTTTTTTTCAGGGTAGTTCAATGGGGGATGGGGTCTCTTCTTTTTTTTTGTAGTAGAATGGAATTCAAGACGTCATATTGTGGCAACCTATGCCTTAATCACCTAACCTCAAGCTTATTTCTAAAGAGACAACTTATTTATCATAAAAAACACCTTTAGCTGTAAAATATAAAATTGGATAGTTTGGACCGGGCTAAATTTCTATCAGATATAAAATTAGATATATGAAGTATGAATAAAACAATTTTTTTTCAAATCGCAAGTGAGGTTAATGACACCCTTTACTATCATTTCATGGCTTTTTCGTGGCTTGAGGTATTTACACCTCTATGTAGTAAAGGTAAATGGTCTATTTCATTGTTTAGAAGCCACCAATCTGGATAAACAATAAGCCAAGACCGAGTCCGTTCTAAAACTCCCTTTCATATTGTTTCTTCTTTTTTAAAGCTTCTCTAATATTTATTTAGAGCCACTCATAAACCCCTATTTTAATTCTTTCACTTTTGATATTTTTTCTAGATCGCCGATTTGGACCGTTCCAAATCAACAATCGTGCGATGCAACACAAATCTATGGCGTCAACAATTAGCCCCACCAATCCAAATTTTTTAAAATAATTATCTCATTAAATATTTCTCTTTCCCATATGATGATAAAAGTACATGGCAAGGAATAGTCAAGAGAAGCGATTTTACTATTATGGTATTTTGGGCCCATGAAGGCCCGGAAGCCTTAGAATTGTTAGTACCAATGGTTTAAAAAACGAATCGGTGATTCGGATCGGGCTTCCAAAAAACCGATCCGGATCGGCGAATCGGCGATCCGGATCGAAAATCGGGTGAATCGGTCAGAATAAAGCTTAAAAAAAATCCGAAAAAATTATTAAAATTCATTATAAATATTTTTTTTTAGGAATTCAATAAAAATGAGGATACTCCATTAAGAATTTTCATATTTTTGAATGAATATGCGAATATTGATATGTTCTTTCCCTGTATGAACCGCCATTCAGCATTTAATTTACATCACACAAAAGGATAAACATAGAATTATCATGGAATAAGTATATCAACATACATGGACTACAATAAAGCATAAAATTAGTAACATATGATCTAAAAATAAAATGATAGACGACGTTATTGTTCTTCTTGGTCACGCTGGTGCCATTGATTGAATTCGTTTAACAATTCGTTGATTCGATCTAAAAACGAATCATCGATATTAGCAGGCGTCTGACTATTCCCAAATCCCTGAGTGTTAGTGTTTTGTTGGTGTTCCCGTAATCTAAAATCCCCGAACGATTGTCCATCCTTCATGTTCACCTGCACTGTCGTGCTCATCCCTACACTCGTTG
>NW_006499858.1:4462631-4475843 GCF_000471905.2 Amborella trichopoda
CAAGGATTACAAGAAAAAAAGAAACATTCGATCATGGACTACAAAAATTCGATCATGGATTACAAAAAATTCTATCATAGGTTAACAAAAAAAAAAAAAAACAAAAAATTCGATCATGGATTACAAAAAAAAAAAAACAATTCGATCATAGATTACAAAAAAATCGATCAAGTATTACAAAAAAATCTATCATGGATTACACAAAAAAAAAAAAATCCGTACGGGACTCGCGGATTCACTGTACGGACTCGCCGATTCCATACAGTGAATCGGCGAGTCACTGTACAGAATCGTCCGGTTCTCTCTAGAACCGGACGATTCCCGTTTTTTTCGCCGATTCGATCCGTCCATGACGATTCCCGAGTCGAACCGAGCGAGTCCGGTTCGACTCGGCGTTTTTTTAAGCACTGGTTAGTACTGGTTAGTACCATTGCAATTAGGACCATCTTTTTCGTGTGTTTGTTAATGTGAAGCCTTTTATTATCTCCAACATATAACGTACACTCTCGCTATCCCAAAGGGTATAATCTAGTGGTTTAGAACCCACCAATCTGGATAGGGAGTTGGCCAGGACCGAATCACTATAGGCGCCTGTTTCTCCCCCTCTCCTCTTTAAAATCCCCCTTTTTATTTTTATTTTTCTTTCCTTTTTTTGTGTCTAATATTCTTTAAATTCAACTTTAATTTTTTATTTTAAGACTTTTGGATCGCCAATTTATATTGTCCAAATCAGCAATCTATCAGATTTTTTGCGTGGACGATCCACCTCATTGATCCAAATTTTAAACCATTGATCTCATTGCCCATACCAAAAACCAGTCAATAGAAGAAATATTTGGATTTCCCAATTTTTTGTTATTTTGGGCCATGAAGACATGGAAGCATATATGAATCTTTAAAGGAAAATATTTTGAAAGAGCTGCGGCCCTATCAAAATAAGTAACGCATCGCCTCAAAACACACTTAAAATTACAGTTCTGGCTTCGAAAAATCTTCAATTGATCATCTCAACCAATTATAGCTATGAAAAAAATTAGTATTTCAAGCCCTAAAAATAGCGGATAGCACATTATTGAGACGGTTCATTTCTCCCTAAAAATAAGTGCTTAAGAATCCATAAGATCTACACCATTTTTTAGCTTCAAATTTCATAGTAGGTATTACAAATTGATTTTTAGAGCCATGGAGATTTTCGATAAAATATCTTCCAAACAAGTACTCACAATAGGGTTTTACTTTGTTTCCATAGAGCCTAGGCCTTATAGCAATTGAATTCATCTCTAAATTTGAAAGTACTATTGCAATTTGAACCATCCATTTTTTTCCTTTTTTGTTTGCTTGTTCTTTTCTTCTTGGGGGTAGATCAGTTGGGAAGTACATGCCCTTACCTATTTAGGAAATGGTGCAGTTGGCATACGGATGCATCCATAGCTATAGAGGTAAGGTGCACCTTCAAATTTTATAATGCTATATAATTTTGATATAAAATATTATTTGGATTATTTCAAAATCTATTTTTATATCTAATTATAAAATTTTAAATTTCAAAAATGGTTAAAATCAAGTAGATCTACAAACATATGAAAATCTTGAAAATGAACGGTGTAGATAATATGTTGCAAAATGCACCATTTCTGAGACTTAAACTCTTTGTATTTTTTACAGTCATATATCTCGATGTCGAGATGATCAATTAAAGGGTTTTTCAACATTAATACTACCTTTTAAAGTGCATCCATAGTTCTACATTATAAGGATGCATCTTTTTCCTTTAGAAAATCGTCAAATTTTCGAATGCATTAGTGAGAATGAAAGTTGTAACCTTCAAATGAGGCATGGAGACACTACCACCACAATCCCAACCCCATTCTCAAAAAACCTAAGCCGCGTCCTTTTTCATTTGTTTGTTACTCTGACCTTGCTACATTAAAAATATAACGTACGACAAACTATACCAATCTTGATATTTATGTTTCCACTCCACATGGCCTAACCTTATCATATCCCACCCCTCAGGGCCTAACCTTTTCTATCAATTTGGATAAGTCAAAGCCTGATAATTTGAAAAAAATATTATGCCACTTCTCTCACCTATCTATAATCTTCTTATAGGGCATGTTTAATAAGTAGGAGTTTCTGGTAGTCGGAGTTAAATGTCTTACTTTCTTGTTTGATATTATTGTGTGTGTAAAGTGGAAAGGCAGCCTTCGACGCAGCTTTTTTAAGTGCTAAAGTGAGTTTGTTTTTGGAAGACCTTCTTTTAATAAAAAATAATGAAAGAACAGTCTTCCATAATTTGTGAGAAAGTCCCTTCCACTACCTAAAACTCCACGTGTCAAATGCACCTATAGTAAGTAATCTAGGCCATCAGCTCACCTAAACTTAGTCTTCAAACCAATTACACTCATTTTCATCTTCCTAATTACAGTAGATAAGGAAACAAACTTCCTATGGGCAAAAATTGGAGTTGAGAAAAGGCTTTAGGGGCTATAAGTAGTGAGATAGGGTTCAATGAAGATACTCAAACTATTTTCCTAGGGGCCAAAATAGGACTCAAGAAAAAGCTTTAGGGTTAGGTCTAGGTTATTGGTTTTGTTGATTTAGAACCACAAAGTCCCGAATATCAAAATAAGAGAACACCTTTTGACTTTTTCACCACTTCTCCTACATCAGCAGGTCCTGAATTTCCCAAGTAACTCACATCAAAGTTTGGTAGCCGTTCCCAAATCCCTTGGCTCTAAATTTCTACATATTCAACTTGACCACATTCTCCAAGTTCAATCCTAAGTCTTCCTTGGTTAAGTCTCATCCTTTTTTAATCAGCGAAATCCAACTCAACAAAGAACCCATGATTTTATTTTTAAAAACTCTCCTCACACATTAACATACTAAAAAAAAAAAAAACCCTTCTAATTCTATCCCTCCAAACTTCCCATCTATTCGTCGCCCAAAAATTTGTCCAAATTATCTTCCCCAATTAGGTAGTTTACGTGATTCATTATTAATGTGACTGTCTATGGGCGAAAATAATCAATGGCAATGTCAGAAGAACGATCATATGGGATATCTCAATTACAAAGCTAAAAACATTATATAGTATCTCAAATCCTAATTTAACCCAAATAAACATATCCAAATCACATAACATTCCACCTAGGGCTAAATTTGGCTCAAGGCTGTGGAGCAAGAGGACTTGAGATCAACCCAAGAGATAGAATGGGGCTCTCTCTCCTACCCTAATGGAGCATGTAATTTATAGCTCTGAGAATCAGAAGTTCTAAGTTTTAATAGCTCTTTTAATGGCTGGAACTACTACAAATTGATTATGGAATGATTCTCAGACAATGTCATAAAATAGTGTAAATCTACAAACTCTACAACATGGATTTGAAGCTACAGTATGGATGAGATTTTATTCAATCTCTCCGGCTGTAATACGATCTTTACCCATATTAACAAGAAAGGATTGGTGAAGTAGATAGACCAGCAGAAAGGAAGTAGCCGACCTCAATTAGTTAAAAAAAAGCTTTGAAGATTATGATGACTCGTTTTACTTCTTTGACGTCGCCTTTTTTTCTCTTTTTTTTTTCTTTGCTATTTCTCACTATTGTAATTTTCATCATTTCAACAAAGTATTTTCATCATTTCAATGAAGCATGTTAACATTCCAAAAAGAGATGATAATGCTTTAATGTTTGGCCACTTAAGGTTGTTTCCACATTGTAAAAAGAAAAGGTATATTGCGTGCACCTGTGATGGGCTGGTGCATGGCGTATGGTACATGACATGGCATCCACCATTCTTTCCCAATGACTGACGGTGGAGATCAATTGTAACCCGCCACATCTCCATATATCAACACCTTGCACATGATTAATTAGTCTTCAGGGTTTTAAGAGTCGCAACTCGTCCGAATCGACACGGGAATCGGTCACTCTGTATCGATTCTTTTGTAAAAGAGAGATTCACCCGACGATTTTGAATTGTAAATCATTGTTCATAGCGGCAAGACACTAACTGAGGATATTTTGGTAATTTCGTTTAAAAGGTAGAACCGCAGGTGTACCCCTTCTCTCAATCGTGCCAACATTGATGCTATTGTACAGGTATTTATAGTGCTTAAACTTTCTTTGATTCTTCGATGTGGGATTTGCGCCGAGTGATATAATGTTGTAATAAGTTATTTAATATAAATAAAGAAAAAACATCTAAATATTCACAAATTGATAAAAAAAAATGAAAATTAATAATGTATGTTTTATTAGATTCTTAAAAACCAATATTTATAATGAATTTTAATAATTTTTTTGGATTTGTTTTAAGGCTTAATCGAACCGATTCGGTTGATTCCCGATCCAGATCGCTGATTCACCAATCCGGATATATTTTTTGGATGCTCAATCTGAGGCACCGATCCGTTTTTTAAACCACTGCTCTTCACCATCCATCTTTTGGAACCGGAGGGTAAATTCCTGTGGTGTACCTATAATACCATACACTGTGTTCTATCATGTATCATCCCTCTACTTTTGGTATCTGTACTCTCGCTCTATATATATATCTCACAGTCTAATGCTTCTTGGCATGTACTTGATTTCCATTTTCGAATGACCCCCCACTAGGGGTGCCCTGGTCTGGCCATAAAGTGTGGCTTGGGATCTGAACCAGGGCCAGGACGGCAGGGCCTAGGCTTAGACATGGCCGGCCTGATCCTTAATTTTTAAAATTTTTAGTCCAGCCCTAATAAGGCTAGAGCTAGGCATTGCTATGGCCGAGGCTAGCATGGACCGGTCCCTAGGCAGCCAACCCGGCTAGGGCCAGGGTTGGCTGCCTAGCCTGGTCCACTACCAACCCTAATTCGCACCCCTCTCTCTCTCTCATCCTAATGCTCATCGCCAACACATGATTTTATATTCGTCCATTCGAACCTCTCATTTGGGGCTGGCAATGAGCAAGGCGGCCCAGCCCGATTGGGCCCAGTTGACTCTACCCTAAAAAATAGGGTTTGGGCCACAAATTGTGGCCCAAGGGCCAGTGCCAACCCCATTCGGCCAGGTCCACCCCTCTTTTCTCTTGTTTTTTCTTCTATTTTGCTTATTTGTTTTTGGCCCAGTCGCCCTAATAGGGCAGGGCTTGGGCCAGCCCTATGTCGACAAGGGTTAGGCCATGCCCATTGCCACCTGTACTCTCATTAGCTCACTAACCACCAAATTATAATGTAAAACGTTTATATAAGGTTTCAACCTTAAAATGTAAAATTAAGGTGCACCTCAAAAATCTATTGGAAAAGGCTATTTTAATGTTGAAAAGCCCTTTAATTGACCATCTTGATATCGAGAAGTATGAATATGGTAAAAAAGATTTCAAGTCCCAAAAATAGTACATCTTGCAACACATTATCTAGACTGTCAATTTTCAAGATTTTGATATTTATATGTTTATAGATCAATTTGATTTGAACCATTTTTGGAGTTTAAAATTTATAGTCAGAGATGATAGATTTTCAAGCCATTACAAGAATTATTTATATCAAAATTACATGTTACAATAAAATTTGAATGTGGACCTAATCTTATGCAAACCACATCCAATTATAATATCTTGTAGTAAACTTTTTGTTTTTTGGTTTTTGGAAGTAGTCCGAAAAGATATTGAGATTTATAGTCTCATTGAGGGTATGACATTAAATGAAGTATATGGCGGATCAAAATTCATGTAGCCGACTTCAATTAATTGAAAAAAACTATGATGATGATGAGCCAAACTTTTTTTTTTCCATTTGTTAGTACAATCGGGCCTCTCTCTCCCTCCCGCAAGAGGTGGGGGACTAGCATTAGACTCTGCACGTGCAGGAACAAGAAAAAACACACCACATCCCTACGAGATGCGAAGGATTGTGGTCTTCCTACCTTTTCAAGGACAATAATGTCTAATTTGGAGAGAGAAGTCAATTTAACAAGGAAAAAAAAAAAGTGCTAAAAGAGCCAATAGTAAAGAGCATTTTTTAGTAGGAAAATCTTTCAAATGATCATCTCAACATCAAAATATATAGATATAAAGAAGATAAATAATTTTAAGTCTTAAAAACGATGTATCTTGTAACAAGTTATATGGATTGTATATTTTCAAGATTTTAAGCATTTATAGATTTCTGTACTATTTTTTGGAATTTAAAATTTCATAACTAGGTTTGAATATGGATTTTCAAGTTGTTGTGAGGTTTCTGGTACCAAAACTACATCTTTCGGTAAAATTTAGAGGTGCGTTACTTGTATAGTATAAGGTGAACACCTTATACAAATCTCATCATTTTTAAAGCTTGAAATCTATTACTCTTTATTTATATCTATGATTATGAGATCGAAAAGGCAAGTCTCCTTTTCAAGTTTTGCTTTGCATTTTTTAGGAATACATGAATTTAAAGTTATGGCCCTAAAAGAATGGCACTTGCCCCTTAAGTCATGTCCTTTTTATAGATTTGGCCAAATATGTATCATTTTTGAAGCACGAGATTTTATATTCACATACAAAAATAGATTTTCATGCTATCAATGGATGACATACTAAGTTGGGTGAAAGATGCACTGGTACACAATGGATCACATACTAAGTTGGGTGAAAGATGTAAATCGGTTGGGTTAGGTCATGATATAAATAAAAAACACTATATATCATAGTTTTCGTCATCGAGTTTTATTTCAATTATTTGAGGTTAGCTACACGCTATTCTACTATTTCACTCAATGGTCAATACCTCAGTCTGATCAAGCGCATCGCTTATGTGGAACGCCTTAGCATGATCATACAACATTGATTCAAGATTCATTAAAAAATGTTGTAAAATTTTACGGTGGTTACCTACCTAACACAACCCTGCTCCTTTTTCTTGATTTGGGATTAGAATGACCTACTTGGGCCCCACCCGACCCTATGGGTTTAGGTTGTACCCGAACTTAGATCCAACCCCAACCCCAAACCTGCCCAGTTTCAAGTCAATTGGATCTTGATCAACTCGTTCAGTTTAATATCTCAACCCAGGCCTAAACCTAATGGTTAACCTGACTTGAATTCCACCCCTAGTTAGTTCATTAAAAATGTGGTATAATTTTACATTAGTTGTCTATCTAACACAATCTTGCTCATTTTTCTTGGCTTGAGACTAGCATGACCTACTTGGGGATGACCCGACCGAATGGATTTAGGGTGTAACCGGACTTGGACCCAACCCCAACCCCACCCACTTCCAAGTCAATTAGACCTTGACCCAACTTTTTCAGTCTAATATCTCGACCCAAACCCAGACTTAGACCTAACCGTTGACCTGACTTGGATGCCACCCCTGGGTTGGTTTAGTTTTAGTTTTTAAGTGCTTAGAAATTCCCAAGAGTGGGCTTTGGCTAACATACCGCGTTTTGGTAGTCCACACCTCACAAGTTGGACCACACTTTTTATATGCATGCCTTTAGGACTACGGCAATGAGCACCATCCAAGAAAACGTATAGAAAGAGAGAGAGTGTGTGTGAGCACCATCTAAGAAAATGAAGAGAGAAAGTGTGTGTGTGAACACCATCTTGGAAAATGTAGAGAGAGAGTGTTTGAGCACCATCTAAGAAAATGTAGAGAGAGAGAGAGAAGGAAAATGTAGAGAGAGTGTGTTTGAGAACCATCTAAGAAAATGTAGAGAGAGAGAGAGCATTCTATTCCATGCATGGTGAATGGCTAAAAGTCAGCAAAGTAAAAGATGAGATTTGAGATAGAATTTATGCTTAATGAATGATACAAACTGGTGCATGAAAAACTTGGGGGAAGATTAAAATGACAAAAAGTAAAAGATGAGAGAGAGAATCAGAATGCATTTGTTTTTGTGGGGTAAAATGTAAAGAAAAGAGTTTATATAAAGCGTCAACTTTATACTATTGAAGTAAGGTGCACCTCAAAAGTCCTCTAAAAAAGAGTGTTCCAGAGCTAGAAACACATTCCCATTTTGTTCATATTGATTTCAAGACGTATGGATAAAAAAAAAAAAAAAGAATTTCAAATCTTAAAAGTAGTACATCAGGTAATCTATTTTTAATTGTTTATAAACCTGTTTAATCTGTACTTTTTTAAAAATTTAAAATTTTACAATTAAAAAAAAAATAGATTTTTAAGCCATCATAAGTTTTCTAACACTAGAACTACATATTCGGACAAAATTTAGAGGTACACCTTATTTCTACAGTATGAAGAAGGCATTGGATACAAACCTCACCCAAATGAAAGTCAATTGATTGATTCTGGTAAGCATCCCAAAGTGTAGAAATGTAAGTTGGATCCCTATTTTTTCCCCCTTTTTTTACTCCTTGATGTAACTTAGGCCTCTTAGTATTTTCTTTTTTAATGTAACTTAGACCACTAATTTTAGAATGGCATTTACTTTTAACCAGTGGCCATGGCTCTCTTGGGACTTGACTCCTTAATAATGCATATTTGCTTTTAAATAAGGGTGAGGTTTGTACAGGGTGTCAACCTTATACTATTCAGGAAGGTGCACTACAAAACTAAGCCAAAAATGCAGTTTTGGCGTTGTAAAGTATTGCGACCATATGCAAATCTATTGCTGCACCCAATTATGAAATTTAAAGTTTCATAAATAGTGAAGATCAAGCACATCTATAAACGTTTGAAAAATCTTGAAAATGGACGGTCCAAATAATGTGGTAAAAGATAAATTATTTTTGGGACACTAAAAAATCCATTTTTTCATATCTATGTATCTCGAAGTCGAGATTATGGATTTGAAAGTTTTCTAGCATAAGAACAACCTTTCTAGGGAGTTTTTTAAGTAGACCCTTTATATAAACTTTGTCCTTTAAAGAATCCCCAAATGTATTAAAGCCATTGTCAAAATTTTCCTACGGAGAGAGAGGGGCTAAAGATGAATGAAAAATTGAGGGAAGGGATAGGGGCATCAGTAGTTGGGGTAGATGCCTCAACATAATATCCCACCCTTCATTCTCATTAAAAAAAAAAAAAAATGAAGAAGAATGAAAAAAAGAAAAAGCAATAAAAGACGTGCCGAAAATGCCATAAAAATAAGACACGAAAAGCAAGAGAAACAGGCTTATTGCTTGTTCGGGTAAGATCTACTATAAATTTTCTCCCTCTAGTACAAAAAGCTATCAAGAACATGATTTCAATCTTGAATTTTGAGATCTACTTCAAAATCATCATATATTTAATTCGAGAAAGAAATAGTTTTAACCAAGTAAATTGCCCCAAAGTTGATACCTTTGTTCAATCTACAATCGCACAAAGTGTTTGAATTTATTTATTTTAATTTTCTTTTCGAGGTTGATCAATAAGTAGAGGTGGTTATGTCTCAAAACAAAAATGGGGGCTGGCAATGGCAGGCTTGGACCTGGCCAGCTTTGGTACGAGCTCAGCTCGGGTTCCAATAGAGCCAACTTAGTCATCCTGGGTGAACAGTGGGTATGCACCCACGAGACCACTAAATATTTTGTCAAAAGGGAGAAGAATTGAAGACCAAATAAGAGAAAGTCAGGCAAAAAAGTTCGAAGGGAATGTACAAACTTTTTATAGGGGCCGTAAATGTAAATTGATATCTTTAAGATTGGGAAATGAGAGAGAAATAAGAAACTTTCTGGTAATTTTAGTAGGTGCATTTTTAGTTATATTTGTTACCTAAAAAAGGTGAGGATTCTAAACTTTTCAAACCCGGATAAAAGAGAAGAGGTGGATTGCATTAAATAGTAAAATTTTGTCGAAACTTTTTATAATAATTTCTATGCACATTTGGTGTAGAGAGAGAAAGAAATTTTTGTACATATTTGGTTTAGAGAGAGAGAGAGAGAGAGAGAGGAGGAGAGAGGCATTATCTACATGAACAAGTTGCATTTTGTATACCCTTTGCTTTGGGGAGAGGTACAGAGGCATTCTCTAAGTAAACAAGGTGCATCTCTACACGTTTGCTTTAGAGAGAGAGAGAGGCATTTACTACATGAACGTACTAAATAACAAAAAATTAATTTTCTCATGGCCTAAAACCTTTAAAAAATGGAAATTTAGAGAGGAGAATCGGAATTGAGCCACATGGGTTGAAGAGAGAGATAGAGAGAGGAATGAGCCATGAGAGAGAAAGAGAGAGATAGAGAGAGGAGTGAGCCATGAGAGAGAAAGAGAGAGAGAGGGTGGAAAAGTAGAGGAAGTACAGGGCCCACACGGCCAGCACAAGGGACAAAAGCTTCTTGCAAATGGGTATCTGCTTACTGAGCCGGCTGGCTGATCCCCTCAAGCAAAATCCACATCTCTCCATCACTAATCACTATTAATACTCTCTCTTTCTCTCTCTAGAATTTAGCTAAACAATTGTTTGTTTTTTCACTCAAAATCAAAATCTAATGACAATCAAATGAGCTTTTTACAGATCTTAGGACTCTGCAAAGTTTTGTTGCTTCTGGGCCCATTAGATTCCCCTCGTGAGGAACTCAGGCATGAGTTTCTTCCCACCACCCACTCCCTCTCTTCTCTCCCTTTAAAACCATCCCCTCCCATTCAATTTCTCACTGTCTCTCATGCATCTAACCCCTCTCTCTCTCTCTAGAAACCATCTCTCCCTTTAACTCTCTTTCTCTCTCTAGAAACATGGCCGCATCAGCTTCTTTCATGGCGACTGCAAACCCATTGCAATCTGCGAACCCACTAAATTGTTTCTCTCCATTACAGAGGCCCCCACAATACAGAGGGAACTCGTCTTCCAAAAGACAGGCATGTGATTCCACTTACTGCTGCTACTTTTCTCATTTGGGTTTTCTGGGTTTTGATGACTGCTTCTTTTCTCATTTGGGTTTTCTGGGTTTTGATCTTTTATTCTCCAGTCGGCATTTTTGTTGAACTGGGTTTCTTGAAAGTCCTCTGAAACATGCAGTCCAGTTTTGTTTTGCTCTTGCAATTGGGGATTTTGATTTGGGTTTTTCATTCGTTCTTTCTTTCTCATTGTGTGTATTTCCGTTGTGATGTATTTAGGTTTGTGTGAGGGCCAGTGGTTCAGAGGAGGAGGGGAAGGTGATAATCAGGAGAGAGAAAAGTGGTTGGAAGATTGATTTCTCCAAGGAAAAACCCCAGACTCCTTTGTTGGACACAATTAATTACCCCAATCATATGAAAAATCTGTCTGCTCAGGTATTCCTCTGAGTTTTTCTCGTTCAATTGCACTTGGGCTTATCAAGTTCTTCGTTTTTGGAGAGAGAGAAGTTGATTGGCAGTTGCAGTTATTAATGTAGATGAAATGAGTCTCTGTGGTTTCTCTGGTCTGTAACTGCAATTGTGTTTATCAAATTTAGGATGCTGGGTATTATTTCAAGAGAGAGAGAGAGAGAGAGAGAGAGTCGATTAACAGTTGCATACATTCATGGAGATGTAATCTATGGTTCTGTAAATATTTCAGGATTTGGAGCAATTAGCAGCTGAGTTGAGAGCAGAGATCGTATATACAGTAGCAAAGACAGGGGGCCATTTGAGTGCAAGCCTTGGAGTCGTGGAGCTATCTGTGGCACTCCACCATGTCTTCAGCACTCCTGACGATAGGATCATTTGGGATGTTGGCCATCAGGTAAAAAACAGAGAGAGAGAGAGAGAGAGAGGGGCGGGGGTTCAAAAGATTCCTTTTTCTTATGGATTTGGTCCTTCTTGAGAGAAAAAAAGAGAAAAAAGGGCAGGAGGGGAGAATAGTCAAAAGTTTGTTTTCTCTGTCTTTTAATTTTTGTTGGAGTTACAAACTATGTTACTGAGTCATTGTGTGGGAAGGGAATTTGAAAGGCTATTTCTTTCTCTCTCTTTCTTCTAATTTAGTGGAGATAGACAATTCAGAACTTTTTTCTTTTTGTTTCTTCTCTCTCTAGCTTGCTAGCTAGGTCTAGCCTCAACTAGGGACTGTTCACTGAGTAATGGAAGAAATGTTTGAAAAAATTTTCAGGCTTACCCACATAAGATTTTGACTGGAAGAAGGTCCAGAATGCACACCATTAGACAAACCTCAGGCCTTGCAGGTTTTCCTAAGAGAGATGAAAGCATCCATGATGCTTTTGGTGCTGGACATAGCTCTACGAGTATTTCTGCTGGTCTTGGTAAGCATCTCTCTCTCTTATCCAAGCCTTATCCAACTATTTAGAGCCCGCTATATGAATCTTGTTTCGCCATTCAGTCAGTTCAACTGGAAATATGCTAGCACGAACATATAATGTTGGATCAGAATCAATGACAGGGATACGCTAGCACGAACATATAATGTTGGATCAGAATTCATGACAGGGATGTGGCAAACATTTTACCCTGGCTGCCCACCAACTGGAACTTTCCTTTCTCATTTGAGAAAAGGACTGGCAGTGGGGGATCTAAACAGTTTTTTTTTTTTCTCTGCAGGGATGGCGGTTGCTAGGGACTTGTTGGGGAAGAGCAACCATGTTATATCAGTGATTGGAGATGGGGCCATGACTGCTGGCCAGGCTTATGAGGCCATGAATAACTCTGGTTATTTGGACTCGAACCTTATAATTATTTTGAATGATAATAAGCAGGTTTCTCTCCCCACTGCGACTCTTGATGGCCCAGCAACTCCCGTTGGTGCTCTTAGTAGTGCTCTCACTAGGCTTCAGGCCAGCACCAAATTCCGCATGCTTCGTGAAGCTGCAAAGGTTTGTAAAGTTCATGAGAGAGAGAGAGAGATATTTTCATCTGAATTCGAATTCGTGTCTGAAACTTGGATTCTTTCTATTTCAGAGCATCACAAAACAAATTGGTGGGCAAACCCACGAAGTTGCAGCTAAAGTTGACGAATATGCAAGGGGAATGATTAGTGCTTCTGGTTCATCACTGTTTGAGGAGCTCGGTTTGTATTATATTGGCCCTGTTGATGGCCATAACATCGAGGACTTAACCACCATTTTCAAGAAGGTGAAAGCCATGCCCGCTCCTGGGCCTGTTCTTATCCATATTGTCACAGAGAAAGGAAAGGGTTATCCTCCTGCTGAGGCAGCTCCTGATAAAATGCATGGTACCAAGAGACTCTCTCTCTCTCTCTCTCTCTCTCTCTCTCTCTCTCTACTACGTACGTACGTACGTAACGTAACGTAACGTACGTTACGTTACGTTTACGTTTACGTTTACGTTTACGTTTACGTTTACGTTTAACGTTACGTTACGTTACGTTACGT
>NW_006499858.1:4476014-4489585 GCF_000471905.2 Amborella trichopoda
ACTATTAGTTCGTACACGAGAAAGGAAAAGGGTTAAAGTTACCGTCCTCGTCGTCGAGGACGACGCGTCCTCGTATAAATAAGTCATGGTACGAACGAGACTACTCTCTCTCTCTCTCTCTCTCTCTCTCTCTCTCATGAGGAACACTCAAGAATTATTGATGTTTCCGTCTTTTTCTGTCGTAAAATAGTACTGGTTTCCATTGATAATCCTCTCCTAAATACTGATTAACACTGAGCTTACAATGTCTTCTTAGTTTCTAATCCAATCTCTCTCTCTCTCAACTAGTATTTAATAATTATCAATTAATTTCTCTCATAAAGATGCAGTAGTACTAATGAATAGCAAGTGTACCATTTCTCCTTTTTTATCATAATCCTCTCTTTCTCCCTGTCTTTCTCCCTCCATCTCTCTCTCCAATGCATACTAGTCAAGAACTATCCTTCAGCTTATTATCTCTCTTTACTTTTTGGTTGGTTGATCATCTCTCTTCATTTTTTGACAGGGGTGGTGAAGTTCGAACCAAAAACTGGGAAACAATTCAAATCCAAATCTCCCACTCTCTCATATACACAATACTTTGCAGAGTCTCTTATTGCAGAAGCAGAGAGAGATAATAAGATTGTAGCAATCCATGCCGCAATGGGTGGTGGAACTGGCCTCAATTTCTTCCAAAAGAAGTTCCCTGATCGATGCTTCGATGTTGGGATTGCTGAGCAACATGCCGTTACCTTTGCTGCAGGCCTTGCTACTGAGGGCCTCAAGCCTTTTTGTGCCATTTACTCATCCTTCCTCCAACGAGGCTATGACCAGGTATTCCTCTCTCTTTATCTTAGTCAATCTCCAACAATTTGGAAAAGGATTCCTTCTTTCTTTCCATATCTTAGAAATTAGAACTTGAAATTTTCAGAAGAAAGGTGACGTATATTTCATGGGAATCCATCTCTCTATCTCTCCCTCCAAGAATTTTAACTTATGTAATGCTATGTTTTGTATTTTACTCTCTCTCTTTCTTGGAGAATTCAAATCATGGAAAGAGGTAGGTTTCTGTTTTCTCATGGGAATTCTTCTCTCCAAGGATCTAAAATTTCAAATGGAAATGTGGTATTTTTCGTGAGAATCCTTCTCTCTGGATTTTCACATGAAACTACCTGACATCAAAATTAATAAGATCCCTCCTGATACTCTCTAGAAAGGAACTGAGAGAACAGGTCTATTTTGTTCTTGTTTTTTAATTGAAGGTGGTGCATGATGTGGATCTTCAAAAATTGCCTGTTCGGTTTGCACTAGACCGAGCAGGACTAGTTGGAGCTGATGGGCCAACACATTGTGGAGCTTTTGATATTGCATACATGGCTTGCTTGCCTAACATGGTGGTTATGGCACCCTCTGATGAGGCTGAGCTGATGAACATGGTTGCTACAGCAGCTGCCATTGATGATAGACCGAGCTGTTTCAGGTTCCCAAGGGGCAATGGAGTTGGCGCTACAGTTCCTCCCAATAACAAAGGAACTCCTCTTGCGGTTAGCTGGCCATTTGTTTTTTTGGGGTGTGTGTGTGAGAGAGAGATAACAGGAATTCTGATAGTTTCATTTATTAATCAACAGATTGGGAAGGGAAGAATTTTGATGGAGGGCAGTAGAGTGGCAATTCTTGGATTCGGGTCCATTGTTCAGAACTGCATTGGAGCTTCGACATTGCTAAAAGAGCAAGGTATCAATGTTACACTTGCTGATGCTCGTTTCTGCAAGCCTCTAGATTTCGACCTTATCAGAAGACTGGCTAGGGAACACGAAATCCTAGTCACAGTGGAAGAAGGCTCCATTGGAGGTTTTGGATCCCATGTTTCTCATCTCCTAAGTTTAGATGGCCTTCTCGATGGAAATCTCAAGGTAATTACAGTTCAAACACTAGAACTCAAAATCATTTACTCATAGTAGTTTTGAGTGAGAGAGAGAAGTGACCTTTGTTTCCTTGAGTTTCTTATGATTGGTTCTGATTAGAAGTCAACTTTTACAGTTAAGAGCCATGGTACTACCTGATAGATACATTGACCATGGATCTCCACAAGATCAGATAGAGGAAGCAGGCCTATCTTCAAGGCATATTGCTGCAACAGTTCTCTCTCTCTTGGGAATGCCAAAAGAGGCCTTCCAGTTCAAGTGATTCAAATCTCAAAGATTTTAGGACCAATAAAAACGAACCCAGAAAATATCTGATCCCCAAGGTTTCAGCAGTGCTTCACTTGCAGGACCTGGAGACTGTAAATTGAAGAAATGAGAAATGGGTGTCTGAGAAATTTGTCTCTAAATATAAAGTTGTTAATTCTGGGAGACTTGGCATTTTGTCCCATTAAAATTGCCTAAAACTAATAAACCACTTGGGACGACAGCTTTATTGTGGGGGAATCAAATCCTGGCTTGTGATCAAGTTGTTCTTCATGATATGGATTCAGAGAAGACATCTACTTACAAAAGAAAATGTATATGAAAGGGGGAAAGAGCCTCCATTCGTTCTTTGTTTTTTCCCTTATCTCTTTGTTAAGGCATGTTGCATATATATAAATATTCAATTTCATATTGTATCCTACATCTCAGGAATGGAAAATATATTTTTCATTTGAGTGAGAATGACATCTATATCCAATCCAAACATACAGTTCCAGTTTTTGCTTGACGGGCCTAACCACCCCCACCCTCTCCCCCCTTTCTCTGCCCCCATTACCTCTGCATTTGTTCTTCTTTTTTTTTTATTTCTTACTGTTCTCTGACATTTGATATTCTAAAGATGTGTTTGAGTTGGGCTTTTCATAGCTGATGAAGGTCTTCCGGGAACATGCAGCTCTCATTTCCAAGCCATGTTAATGAGCTCTAATCAGGAGCCCTTATGGAGAGAATGAGATAGGGATTGTCCATTCAAATAGTTTAGTCCAGCAGTGTTTTACAAGTCACCAAGATAGGCTCAGAACGGGGAGAGGGACTGAGACAGGTTGTTTTTCATAAAAATCATGTTTTTTATGAGTAATATATCATAAAAATAAGGAAAAAGTTTATATAAGGATGTAACTACGGATTCCCCTAAAAAATCTATCGGAAAAGGTAGTTTTAATATTGAAAAACCGTTTGATTGATCATCGCCACGATGTATGACTATGAAAAATAAAAAGATTTGAAGTCTCATAAATAGTGCAGTTTACAACATATTATTCACACCGTACATTTTCAAGATTTTTTTATTTTATAGATCTACGTGATTTTAATCATTTTTAAAATTTAAAATTTTATAATTAGATATAAAAATAGATTTTGAGTTAATCCTAAGAATATTTTACATCAAAATTATATACCATGATAAATTTTGTAGATGCACTTTACCTCTACACCTACATATGCATTCATATGTCAACTGCACCCAAAATAATGTTTTTACATACAACTCAGCCGATAATGATTATGTCAAAAGCAAACCAACCAGTTCTAAAGTGAACCAATAGGAACTGGCTGGTTCATTGAGTTCCTACTTATTCAAATCGACCGATAATGATTGTCAAAAGCAAACCAACCGATTCTAAAATGAACCGGGGCATATCTTATTTATTTTGATTTCAAATTTTAATTTTTAAATTTTTTTTATTTATACATTGGATACCCTTACGACCATAGGAGACACGCACGAGACTTATTTACAGTGATTTGGGTCCCTTTTCTTGGCTATATCCCCAAGGTGGGAAAGCCATTCCATCTCTGTCTCATTGGTTCTTGCTTATTCATTTTTTTTATGCGCGAACTTTGGTTTTTTTTTCTTTTTTTTTTAAGGGTGCTGGCATACCGCCTCCGTAGGTGCAGAGGTAAGGTGCTCTTCAAATTTTATCATGGTATATAATTTTGAGGTAAAATGTTAATAGGATTATCAAAAAATCTATTTTTATATCTAATTATAAAATTTTAACTTTTAAAAATAATTAAAATCAAGTAGATCTATAAACATATGAAAATCTTGAAAATAGACGGTATAGATAATATGCTGTAAAATACACTATTTTTTAGACTTAAAATCTTTTTTATTTTTCATAGTCATACATGTCGATGTCGAGATGATCAATCAAAGGGTTTTTCAACATTAAAATTACCTTTTTCGATGGATTTTTGAGAGACATTCGTAGTTCTACATTATAAGGTAGCATCCTAATATAAACTTTTTTCCTTTTTTAAATTTTCAATACAATAATACTAAAGGATTAAATGACCAAACATCTTTCACTTTTATTACAACTTTGTTTTTTCTTATTAAAGGTGAGAGATATTAAGTTCCGGTTCTTATTTAAAGGACCTAAAACCCTTTAAATGGCCCAATATCTCTCATCTTTTAATGAACTTTTAGGTTAGGCTAAAATCAAGTGTATTTTTCTAGCATATCTCAATTTGTCTTCGTAGAACGCTAGAAATTTGATACTTAAATTCACAATTTTTATTAAAAAAATACGCTGGCTTTTATAACTCACATCAAAGAACTCGAGGAATTAATTATAAACTGGTACAAAAAAATTTCCTAGTTTAATTATGCTTCTTGATTATTATTTTTTGGGTAGATCAATTATGCTTCTTGTTGTATTTTAAAATTTTGGGTTTTGGCAACATTCCTATGGATATTAAAGTATGATAAGTCCGGGGAATAGGTTACCACTCCTAAAATAAAGAGACCGATATTTTCAAGAATAAAATAATTCAACTCAATAAAAAGTCTCTATGATAAATCAATGGAGAAGTGTATCAACATTTTCAAGCTATAATGAGATATAAATTAAAGGAAAAAGTTTATGTAGAGCCGAGGCTCTAAACAATCAAATTTGACCCTATCTCAAAAATTTCACTAGAAGAGGTTGTTTTGATACTCAAAAGATCTTCAAATTGATCATCTCGATATCAAGATAGCATGGACATCAGAAAAAAAATGGATTTCATGTTTTGGAAATAGTGTATTTTGTAACACAATTTTGTACCGTCAATTTTCAAGATTTTCAAGTTTTCATAAATCTATCGATCTACACTATGTTTGAAGCTTTAAATTTTATAAATAAACATGAAAATCACAAAGATTTTCAATAATGAAACCACATTTCTCGATACTATTTGAAGGTAGAATCTAATTTGATTGTTTAGAGCCTAGGCTCTACACAAACCGCACCCTAAATTAAATATAAACATAGATAAATGGGATTGTCTACAAAGAGACCATTTACCTTTTCTACAAGGTAGTTATAATCATTTATGTACCTTAGATTTCAACTATAGTTACAATCATTTATGTACTTTAGATTTCAAAATAGTTGGTTGCAAGAGTGTCATTGATTTGACACAAAGTTCCAAGAAAAATTGTTGGGCTTGGTGACTCCACCCCAACCCATCCAATTGGACATCTACTTATATGGGTTTTTGGCAAAATACTGAAAGCACATAATACAATACCCTTTTTTTTTTTTTTGTAAACTATTAGATTTTTCAATAAATTTTATCCTTTTTGAAAAAAATTTGAAGCTAAAACTAACTAATCCAACCGATTCTCCGATCTTGATCGTTGATTCACTGATCCGAACCGGTTTTCCATATGAACGATCCGGATCAGGAATCCATTTTTTCAAACCATGTTCTATAGGTAAGAATTTACACATATACCCTAATACTATATAATAGTATTAGTTTATAAGTGTTTTGCTTTATAAATAACTTGATTTTATAATAATGGAACATAATTAAAAATATTATTTTTTATAAAGTAAATATTTTTATTTGATATAAGTATAATAAAATATCAATAAAAAAAAAAATCATACAAGGTTGAGGCCCTAAACAACCAAATTAAGAAGTTGTTTTGATGTTGAAAAACCCTCAAATCCAATTATCTCGACCTTGAGATACAAGGACATAAAAAAAATATACTTGAAGTCTTAGAAATAATGCATCTTGAAGTCAATTTTCAAAATTTTCAAGTGTTCATAGATCAACTTGATCTACATTACTTTTGAAGATTTAAATTCCATAACTAGATATGAAACTAAATTTTTAGGTCATCAAAAGACTTTCATAACTAAAACGGCGTCTTTTGACATTGTTTAAAGGTGCACCTCACTTTGATTGTTTAGGGCCTAAGCCTTATACCCATTAATAAATCCTATATCTTAGAATATAATTAATAAAATTTATAAACTCATTTTAATTTATAAATTAATTGATTACTAATTTATTTTTTATTTCACCAAACGATTCATTAATGATTCAATTAGTCAAAACAAAACGGCGAGTCGTTACACGAGAATTGGTCACCTTTCTCGATTCTGTACAATAAACACCTTTATCGATTCTGTACACAGTAAATCAGTTCTTCTCGATTCTGTATAGTAAATCGTGTGTATGACATCATAGATCGGCATAATTGGTTTTTCTCGATTTTATACATCGTCGTATGATATTGCAATCGTCATCGATTTATGACATTACAATCGTCATGGATTTCTCGATTCTGTACAGTAAATCATGTGTTCTTCTCAATTTAGTACAATCGTCATGGATTTCTCGATTCTGTACAGTAAATCATGTGTTCTTCTCAATTCAGTACATCGGCATCGTCATGGATTTCTCAATTCTGTACAGTAAATCATGTGTTCTTCTCAATTCAGGACATCGGCATCGTCATGGATTTCTCAATTTTGTATGGTAAATCATGTGTTCTTCTCAATTTTGTATAGTAAATTATGCGTATGACGTCATAGATTGGCAAATGACATGACAATCGTCATGGATCGCCCTGATGACATTAGGGTCGACAAACCCATATACACGTGGCCACGCATCAATATTTCGTGGTAGTAGGGGTTGGTTTTCTTGTTTTATATGGCCTCTTCTTCCCACATCTCTTCGATGTAGGACAATTCCTTAATGTACTTTCTCTTTTTAATATAGCCTTTTATTCACGTAAATAGTACAACAAGTGGCACTGTGGTATATTTGGTTATCACATTCCTCTTACCTACTAAAGGTCCCTAGTTCAATCATCAATAAAATAAAAGGTAATACAACAAGTATCATATTGTCAAAAAAATATAATAGGTAATGCAACAAGTATTTCTTGTCAATAAAAAAATAAAAGGTATTTCTTAATACAACAAGTATTTCTTGTTATTTTCTTATTTTTCTCATAAAAAAAAAAAGTAATACAACAAGTATTTCTTGTCAAAAAAAAAAAAAGGTAATACAACAAGTATCATATTTTTCTTGTCAAAAAAAAATAATAATAATAATACAACAAATATTTCTTATCAAAAAAAAAAATAAAAAGTAATACAACAAGTATAACGCTTTTCAAGCAGGCATATAAACTGTGATTATTATAAGCTTAAATTAGATACATAAAGGCAATACAATATAAACTTGGAGCATGTTAGCTCTTTTTCTCCCTCTCATCTATGAAGGCCTATTGTTAGTTTTTTTTTACCTAGGAATAAATGGTCTAATTATATTTTTTATTTTTAGAATATGATGGTCTTTAACATAAATTTAGCAATATTAATTTAAAGATAGGTTCATACAATGAGCCCATTTGAAATCTCTCTCTCTTTATTACAATCTCTGCCACTAAATTTATTCTAGAAACCTAAAAAATTAGATTTTTGAAAAATTAAAGTGTTATTTCAAAAAATTAGTAAGCATTCTAATAATTTTTACATTAATAACCAAATTTTTTATTTTATTTATTAATTTATTTGCATTATATATTATTTAATGTACTATTTTGTTTATAGTTGTTAATAATATATTTTAAATTAAATGATATTATAAGATATTTGAATTTGTTATTATTTGTATAGTAAAATAATTATAAAATATAAACCAACAATTTCAATTTCAGTATATAATATTATAGTTAGTTAGGTTGTAATAAGTTTGGATTATAGTTAGTTAGGTTGTCATAATTTGGGTTGTTTTAGCGGATTAGGGTTTTCCACCAATTCGAGACTTTGGTAGCCATGCTTTCATCGATTTAAGTCATTCTTTATTGTAGTCTATGTATTTCATTCATGATAATTCTATGATTTTTCTTTTATATGATATAAATTTAATGGTTAACATAAGTTCCTACAGGGAAAGAACATCTCAATATTCACATATTGATGAAAAAAATGAAAGTTAATAATGTGATACCCTCATTTCTTAATGGATTTCTAAAAAACAACATTTATAATGAATTTTAATAATTTTTTTGGATTTTATTTAAGGATTAATCTGACCAATTCAATCGATTCCCGATCCAATTTGCCGATTCACCAATCCAGATAAGTTTTTGGAGTGTCCAATCCGGGGCACCAATCCCTTTTTGAAACCACTGGTCAAAACAAAATTAGTAGTACTCCAAACCACTGGTCAAAACAAAATTAGTAGTACTCCTAGAGTCTACTTCCCCCCCCCGCCCCCCCCCCCATAATACTAGTGAAAGGAAATTGTAAAAACAATTATTACAACAACCCAAGCAAGACTCACCATATCCAGTGCTTTTTCTATTTGTAAGAATACAAAGAAATTATTACTTTAAAAAAACTATGCAAATGAATTATTCCATTATCCATAACTAATAAGACTCGAAGTGATAGTGCATAATCAAATATTTAACTATAATTATGGCTCCCTTGCGTTAATTCCTAGGTTTTGGACCTTTAATCCACTACTAATCAGACATGTAAATGAAATTATTAATCACTTAAAACCTCCTTTCTTTGCTAGGAAGATTGAGGTGGATATGCAAGCATGAAAAAGAAAGAAAAAGAAAAATATTTAAAAGGTGTGGTGCCGTCTAATAAAGATGACACATTATTTGTAAATGTAAGGTTGTGATGTTTTTCAATGTCCATTTTAGTTGGGAGAAAGTTTTTTATACTTCCCTTATTGTATAGAAGTAATGTACTTCCCCATACAACTGTCCAATTTAGATCACGTGTTGTACTGACCGTTTGATCTAGATCTTATGCTCTAGAATATTGTATTTTAATTTTTTTTTACAAATTGTATGTATATGAAATTTTGTATGTGTCATCATCTCAATGGGGCACACCTAAACAAATATTAAAAAATATTTTTGATAAAATAAAATAACCAAAATACCCTAAAATTTTTAGGGGCATTTTGGTTATTTTATTTTATCATGAACTTTTTTTAATATTTTTTGCTGATGTGAGTTTAAGAGGAGTAGATGCCCAAAATTTGGTGTCAATATTTTGTAAAAACAATTAAAAATAGTACAATATAGATGTGTGATATTGTGATCGAGTCCAGCTCAGTCATCCATTTAAATCATACAGCTATATAGAGAGAAGTATATAACTTCTTTATATTGGAAAAGTATAAGAAGTTTTTATTTTAGTTGAAATGTGTAAATTTGATACACGTTTTTAAAATAATACTACAAAGTGACACATCTTTTGAGACAATCAAATTTACATCAAACAAATAATATAGGCTATGTAGATCACTGCAAGTCTGCAACCTTGCTCCTACAAGTAAGGTTGCATCCTAACATAAACTTTTTCTGCTTAGACGGAATTCAAAGGCAAATTTTGAAGATGATGATTACTTGGTTAATGATAAGAAAGGACTCTAATGGGTTTCTAAGAGCTGATTTCAGTTGTGGTCTTAAAGAAATTGGGAAGACCAAAGAAAATACTTGGTAGTGTGTGGAAACCAGTGTTCGTAAAATCGACCCGGAACGGTTAACCAGATATGGGCATGGAAGCAGTTTAACCAGCCTAACTGTTAAACCTGCCGATTCAACCGCTTTAAGGGGGCAAGCCCTGGGCGTTCAAAAAAGTGTTGAAAAAAAATACAAAAAAAAATCTAGTAAAACATAAAAAATATATAAATAATGATTAAAACAAAACACATTCAAAAGAAGTTGAAAATTAATGAAAAAAATGGGTTTTAACCTATTTTATAATTTTCAAGGTCTATTTTTAAAATTTTCTAAAATAGATAGGAAAATATAAAATGAGTATTAATGACCAAAACAATTTTTAATCTTTACCATAATGTAAAGAATATTTAAAAATACACTACTAATCAAATTCCTTATTTTTGAGAATTTATACACATTTATTTATTTATTTTAAATACATGTTAATCACGCTAACTGCCCAAAACCGGAACCGGCCACTAGTCGGGTCCGATCTAACCGTTCGGTTGGCGGTTAGATCGGGCGATTTTACGAACAATGGTGGAAACCCCCAAAAGCTGGTATGATTAATCTCAACTTTTATTTTTGCTCTTGTGGCAATCCCAATCATGTTGGAAAAAGGGCTCAGGTCGTGGTTGTAGCCCCCCCCCATATCCTAGTCACTATATTGTGGTTTTCATTTCCACTAACACCACACCATTAATACCATCAAAACAGTAATCTGTAAATTATTTGAAAAAACAAATAAGGGCATTTTCTTCTTAAATTACTTAAAAAATACTCTCCCTCTCCCCCTCTCTCTCTCTCAAAATAAACTTTTGGAAAGGGGTTAGGGTTAGCAACCCTACACCCTAGTCACTACATTGTGGTTTTCATTTTTATTAACACCACCCCATTAACTAAAACCTTAAAATTGCCTTCCCGACCAAACTATCCAAACATAAATAAAAAATTTATGGTGTGGGTGGTGTGAATATAGATCATGTTGGAAGATTTATAGCTTTCTTTTCAGTAGTCAGAGTACAGGCAATTATGCTAAAATAAGAGCAGTTCTACAAGAATTGCATACTATAGTTGAAGGGATTCAATTAATGTTATAAAATGAATGAGTGATATGACTCTTTGGAAGTTGTGATATTAATGTTTGGAAATCCAAGATACCTGAAAAGGCTTAGGGGTATCTTTTGTGCAGAAGCAAATGGAGAGGTTGATGAGCTGGCTAGACAAGGCACTATCAAGGAGCAACCTCATCATTGATAGAAACTTTGTTTATTTGTAATTGCTCTTTTTCTCTCATTGTACTTTTTGTGTATTTAGTGACACTAGTATTTTAGTTTAGAAAAAGACAATATATGACATGTTAGACAAAAAAAAGCTTATACAAGGTTGCGAAGGTGCATTTTAAAAACCAGATAAAAAGAGCAGTCTAAAATTGAGAAACGTCGATCATCTTGACCTTCAAATGTACAGAGATAAAGAAGAAAAAAAAAATTTTTGAAGTCTTAAAAATAATGTATTTTTTAATAGGTTATCTACACGTCTATTTTCAATGTTTTTGTTCATAGATCTGCTGATTTGCACTAGTTTTGGACATTTAAATTTCATAATTAAAACTGAATATGGATTTTTTTTACTTTGAAACTACATCTTTCAACAAAATTTAAAGATGTGCTTTACCTCACCCAATAATGTAATGTTAAGAGAAATTTATCAAACCAATCGAAAATGATTATTATATAAAATTTTAATTTTTTTTTATACCAAAATATCCTCGAAAAGGCTAGGTTGTCAAGGGGAGGGGGGAGGAGGATTTTGCCCCCACTTACAAAACTATAATAGTTTATGAACAAGATCATATGATTTCATAGGAGCAAAATCTACGTGTGCTCCATCAATCAAAATAATCACTTTTTCTTAGGTCAAGTTTTTAGAGACATGACCTACTCAACCTAGCTTAGAAAAAAATATAAAAATAAATAAAACTCAAATATGCATATCGGAAACAACAACAAAACAACAAGAAGTAAGATTGCACATAGTGTCCAATAATTTTTATAGGTAAAAGTTTATATAGGGGTGAGGCCCTAAACAATAAATTAAGGCACACCTCAAAAATTCATTAGAAGATGTGGTTTTGATGTTGAAAACCTTCAATTCCATCATTCAAGATGTATGAACATGAGAAAAACTAGACTTCAAGTGTTGAAAATAGTGCATCTTATAATGTTTTATCAAGACTATCAATTTTCAATATTTTCAAGTATTCATAGATCTGCTCGATCTACACTATTTTTTAATTTTTAAGTTTTATAATTAGAGATGAAAATAAATTTTTAATTTTTAATATAATCATATATTTTGACACTGTTTGAAAGTGCACCTTACTTTGATTGTTTAAAACCTCAGTCTCATATAAAATTTTTAAAGGAAAATCAACCAATATTTCACCCACTTTTTAATTTAATTTCAAAAATCACATCAAGACACATAATCATGAGTTAAAATAATCAATAGTTTTGGGCCTTTTGGCATATATTGACAAATGGATGAAATATTAAATAGTTGATATTTTCGGTATGGTTTGATAAATTTCCATTTCTTTTCTTTTTTTAAAAATACTCATACTGATTCTTAAACGGATCCCAAAATTTAGACCAAGACGACCCTCATTTGCTCGAAGAAGTAAATGAACGCTTTGCTTCTTCAGGAGCAAAATAAACGCAAGTGGGATTTTTTATCTTTTTTTTTCCTTTTTTTTTTTTCTTCTTTTGAACCGTGCAAGTGGGGATATGTAATGCAAAATATTGGTATGTCTTAATCCTAAAATTTGGTTGGAACCAAGATTTACTTGAGAGAGAGAGAGAGAGCTGAACAGGTGAGGATGATCAAGTAGAAAATTTCACAATAAACAAAGTTCACAAAGGCACAAGTTTCAACGTTTGAAATACTCAATTTATATTTTTAAATGGGTGCGGTTTGTAGAGCGCCTTTAAATAGTGTTGAGAAATATGGTTTCAATACCGAAAAACTTTGTGATAGTTTTAAAATATATTTTTATCATTAATTATAAAATTTAAAGCTTCAAAAATAGTGTAGATCAAACAAATCTATGAAAACTTAAAAATTTTGAAAATTGGTAGTCCACAAATGCATTATAAGATGCACTATTTCAAAACTTAAAATCTAGACAAAATATCTCAATATCTCTTATTTTTAAGTTTCATTTCTTGATAAATTCAAAGTTTTAAAAGATATCTTCCAACCCCTAGTCACTTTAAACCTTTTTTTTAAACTAAATTAATGTAAGAAAGACATGCTCTTTCTAAACCCAATCATTTATATCTCTTCACTTATATACCCTAAACTTCTCTCTTTCTATCTCTTCCTATACCTCTCACTTTCTCTCCTCCCGTGCTTTTCCAAACACCTCTCTCTCTTCTCCTAGTAACCTCTTACCTCTATGAAATCCAACCCAATCCTTTCTCTCTCCACAAAAATAAGTCAAAACTGAGCAATGGAGTACAAAGATTTGCTTCCTTTCATGGCGAAAAGCTTGAAGCCGATGCTTTTGTGATAATATATATATATATGAAAAAAATTGATCAAAATACCTCCATAAAGTTTTGGGGGTATTTTGATCAATTTGTTTTTACAGATTATTTTTTTTTATATTTTTATTAGGTGCTGCTTGATGAGAAAAAATACACGTCTAAAATTTCAAGTAATTTGAATTTGTAAAAAAAAAATTAAAATTCAAATACAAAATGAGATTGTGACCGTTAGATTGGTCCAGATTCAATCTGGGCCGTTGGGCTCATATGTTTATATGAGCTAATGAGCTAATCCCAGCTTTTTTC
>NW_006499858.1:4492544-4552946 GCF_000471905.2 Amborella trichopoda
GATTGATCATCTCGACATCGAGATGTATGACTATGAAAAATAAAAAGATATAAGTCTCGGAAATAGTGCATTTTACAATATATTTACACCGTCCATTCTCAAGATTTTCATATGTTTATAGATCTCTACTTGATTTTAACCATTTTTTAAATTTAAAATTTTATAATTAGATATAAAAATAGATTTTGAGATAATCCTAAGAACATTTTAGATCAAAATTATATACCATGATAAAATTTGAAGGTGCACCTTACTTCTACACCTACGGATGCATCCGTATGCAAACTGCACCCTTAGTAAATATTGAAAACCTTTTGTTATGAAAATGCATTTTTTTTTATGGGTTGATCTATGTAAATATTGAACATATTAATTAACAATTTGTACAAATTACATCTTTGGTGTTAAAAAAGAAAAGAACAGCAAAACAAAGCAGTTTTATCGTAGGGCAATAAACACAATAGATTTTAGAATGACGATGTTATTTCTGCCATTTCATAAATTACTCATTGGAACACACAAGGCGGCGTTTAGTACTGTTATGAAATGAAGAAGAACTGAATTGTCAAGACTTTTATTCGAAGCCAAATTATAAAGAGATTCCAAGCACTCTTAATACTTAAAGATAAAAATCAACAAACGATTAACTGAAACTATCAATCATATATTTAATATGTAAAAAGGTAAAACACACCTACAGCTCTAAAGTAACCGATTATGTTCCGATACATAATGAGCAATGATCCAATGCCACGGTTGTATTATAGTATAATGGAAATACACTTCTAGAAAACCATGTTTGTGGTATTTGTATGACTCCAAATTTCGCACACTCTCTCTTCATCTCAATAATCAATCCCAAAAAAAAAAAAGTTCAATTTGAACCCTAGATATGGTTAAAATGAGTCCCCTCCAAAAACGAATCTAGACCATTCCTTTTGTAAATTTCAAGATCTTAACTCAAAAATCATTTGTAAACTCAAAATCATTTTTTCCTTTTTTAACATTGTTCATCTAATGATAATAAAGCCATCCAAAAAAAATTGGAAATGAAAAAATCCTTCTAAGGCCCAGATCTAATCATCTCACCAAAATGAACAGCCTATGTTAATTGGGCTTAAAAAATACTTTTTAAGTTGTGTTTTCAATTTTTTTCTTTTTTTGTGATTGTTCATTAGAATGAAAAGAGTGTATATTTCAAAATTTGGATCAAACAGATGGCCATAACATGGTTTTTTAAGGTCATTGCATCATATTACTATACAACGGTTGCATGAAATCATTTTCCCATACATAATAGGGAAAGACTTATGTTCCACATCAAATGAAATAATCAATCACTACATTGAAGTATTCAGGCCAAAATGAGATATGAAACTAGGAAAACTAACATGCCAAAAGTAATTAATCCACATTCAGAAATCTTACAATCGTGCTTACCATTTAAAACATAAATTCAAAGTAACAAAAAAGGGGAAATATCAGGCCAGAACTGCATAGGTTATGCAGGTGTTCATCTCATGCAGGAACTTAAGATGGGAGATTTTTTCACTTGTAACCCCATTTTAATAACCATTTTACCCATGTTTTAATATTGGAAATACCAAAAGCATTTTTGTAGAATTCATCTAAAATTTTATATATCTTTACTTTTTGTTCTCACTTGACCAATATTTCAAAACTGCAATAGATGTTTCCTTTATAAAAATTTTGCTCGAACTTTGAAATCCCAAATATAGAAGGGGAAAACAGTAAAATATGTCGAACAGATCCATTTGACTCACATTGCAAAAATACCTTCACCAAACAAATTTCGTATTCTTCTATTTATCACCTGAGGATGGATTTATATACCAGTTTCAAAATCTATAGAACTTTTTTCAATTTAGATTGTAATAAAAACTCGAAAAGATATTATAATATCCATATAATGCAACTTAAAATGTGCAAGGAGCAAGATTCAACTCAAGTCGCTTTACATATTGTAAAACACATGGAACAAACTCTTCTTGATGGCCATAATGTGATATAAAAGAAGGTGTCAATTGAATTTAATCTCCATGAATTCAATTATCCAAAATATAAAATGTATGATGCCCAAGACAATCATGATGAAACTAGAAATAACTAATAGCAAATATCAAGCCTTCCCATACAGCAAGCCCTTGAAGGATTTATCCAAGCAGTCTAGATGGATCAAGGGACATAAATATCGAGCCTTTCCCATATACAAGTTAATGAAAAAGTGGATGAATCATGTGAAAAAACATGCATGCACACAGTCTGCAAAGCACATGCATGCGTGAGAGAGAGAGAGAGAGAGAGAGAGAGAGAGAGACTACAAAAAGAAAAATTGAAAATAGGATTTGGGCACTTACTTTGAGAGATGAAAAAAAAAAATTGGAAATCGGATTTGGGCACTTACTTTGAAAAATGTTTTGGTTCATTGCCATCCTGAGGCCAAGTCTGACTGTCCCAACCAGCATTGGCTGCATCTGGATCGTCAGGATTCCCCTTCCCTGCAAACTGACCTCTCTTTCGCTGCATCCTGATAGGTTGTAACACAAACAGAAATAAATCAATTCTATTACAAATAATAGAAAGCTAACAAGCACCCCAGTCACCATAAATATGATGTTATCAATAATTATATAACTTGTTTGTTTCTCATTTTATGGAAATTGACTTTAAGCCATTGCAGAACATGATACTTAAAATTTTTCCACTATTTAAATGTAACTAGGATTCTGCTATTATTTAACTGGACCATAATTTTGCTCTCAGTGTAAACTAAAGTTAACCAAATCTTATATAGCAGCTTTAGTGAAGAATATAATGGGATTAATGTAAAAATGGAAGAAAATCCCAACTCTTACAGGCATGGGTAAAAGTGACAGACAGCTAGAAACTTTTTTTTTTTTTGGGGGGGGGGACAAAAGCAACCCTAGCTAAAGGCAAAAGGTTGATTTTTTCTTTTCCAATTAGAAGAAAAATAAGACACCTCGATAAAAACAATCAAAAGGGCAACTGTGGAAACTTCTTCTCAGTGTTACAATGCATCTATCAGGCATAATAGAAATGCAATATTTTCTTTTTGGATAAAGAACTAGAAATGTAAAATGTAAAATTGCTTCAGATAATTAAAGAACACATTTGCATAGATTATGATCACAAATTGAGGATGGTTAAAATAAGTAGAACAAAAGCATTACAATGCTTGCAAGGGTTCCTGTTGGTGCTTTCCAGAAGTTTTTCACTAACTAAGTTCCAAGCTAGTTAAGGGACCATCATTTCTGAACAAATAGGTGGCATAGGAAAAGAGTTTCCTCCAAGTATTTCTCCAATTACTTTAAAAATCCAGGCCTCTAGGGAAATGACTTAGCAATATCTTTTCAATGTCTGAAAATATGCAGAAGTTCAAAAGGTGTATTCTATCTCGTATTACCAAATTTCACTGATATATCTAAGAAGGGTCTCAAAGCATTTAGGTTAGAAGTCAAAATAGTAAACAGTTATCAATGAAATCCTGCTACAGATCAATTTTGAGTGTTCCCAACTCAGGTGGTTTGGTTTGCCGTTCCATCCATCATGACTCCATTTCTAACTATTCCCAATTGAATATATAGACTTCCTCACTAGCCTGAATCAATTTAATTAATGGATGTTGAGGGATTGGAAAAATAATTTCCTATTCAATCATCCCAAAGGAAGTGATTTCGTCCACAAAACCTAGGCAGGAGCAACCATGGAAGGGAGGCAAGAAAGGTATACATCGTTGCAAGGGGAGTATGCACTATTGAGGTGTTAATGTACTATCCAAGGAGTATTAGTACTGTTCAAGGAGTCGACAAGTCAATCCCGTGGATGTCTTCTTGTCGGGCCACCACCAATACCACAGGCATCTACGAAGGAGAAATCAAGAAATCTATGAACATAAAATTGGGTCCCAAGAGGTAACCAAGGAATCAATTAGATATGATACAAAAATTGACTACATGAAAAATACAAAAAAAGGTCCAAGAAGAGAGGGACAAGAAACCCCGAACCAGCAACTGATAGAGGAGGATTTATTTATGACATGGTATGGGCACCCAAAATCTGGCACCCATAAGGCAATCTATTAGGATGTACTAGACAGCACAAGGAATTGGAATTCCCTATCAATGCAGGTCATTTAGGGGCAAGCAAATCATTTCACGTAAAGAGGATGAGTTTCAGGAGAATAATTTGGGTTTACAGTGCCAAACCATGTAGTACCAAACACAAGATAGATCTTTCAAGAACAACAATTCTCCTCAAAAAGCCACTTCAATTGGGACTACCAAGGCCATTCTTTTCCCTATTGAAATGACCAACCCACTCCCAAAAGGGCCTATTACCTTACAAAAACTCACTCTCCAACATCAATATAAAGGGGAAGCTTTACATGTGACCCCACCCACATATAACGCATATGTGACTCCTGGTCTCAGCTGTTAGATTTAAGTAGAGATGGCTAGGTGGGCTCGATCACAATGTCACAAGTTGGCTCTTGAGCATCAGATCTTGATTTGACAGCTCGAAGTGTTTTATTTTTAATTTTCATTATACAAATCATTTTGCAATGAAATTTGGGGCATGCATACATCTGACATGGGCACATATGATAAAAATAATATAAAATATTTAGTGGAAAATTATCAGAATAATCCCAAATTCTGGGGGCATTTTGGTTTATCTATTTTCACGAGATTTTTTTTTTTGTTTTGCTCGGTACGCCCCAATGAGAAGGTGGGATGCCCCAAATTGGACTAAAAAAGGTTTTGTAGGGAAAAAAATAAAAAATAAAACAGTGTTTTGGCATGACAATGTGACACAAACAATCCTAGCCATCCATTTAGATCGAACGGCTGAGAAGTGGGTCACATATAATTTATATGTGCGTGGGGTCACATAGAAAGCTTTCCCCAATATAAATGCCAATCAATGGCTATCACTAACTATACGTATAAAAAGTACTTCAACATGTTGGTTATTGCAAGAGACAGCTTAGCAAAAATAGTTATTAGCTAACAGATTTTCCATTCTAATATGCCATCCGGGAGGTATTATATTTTTCCTACCTAACAGAACACCATAGGATTGAAAGGCAAATAAAGTGCTGAGAACGATATGGCTTTTTCTAGATAAAAGATTCATGTAAATACATATGGCAATGGAAGAGGGACTATTGAAATTGACTAGGTGGTAAAATCATGGAAACTCCTGTTTATTCCTTATTTTGTACGTGTGCACCATGGAACAATAAATTGTTATTGAGACATGGAAACAATAAAATCTTGAGTCAAAATACTTTAGAAAAGATGCTATTCAGATATGCTTATCCACTGTTATTGAATGGTAACAAGCAGTTACGTACATGATAACACATATGCCAATGTTCTAGGTGTCCCTCGTACAGTTACTATATATTATACAACATACATAATGCTTTAAAAATAAAGGTTAACAAGTCAGAGAAAAGTAGAAATTTTTTCTAATGTATGCTCATACCAAAAAAAATAAACGTTATCTGTTACTAGTAAGATAAAATATATTTTTAACTTTTAGATATTTGTTTAAAAAAGATTTAGAGTAAGTATTATCCACCCTACAGGCAAAAGATTCCGATAATATCTTCTATTTTTTGTGGAGAAAAGATTCACAAATATTCATTTAGATACTTCTTTTTTTTCTACCCACCAAGAAAGTATAGAGATCCACTTTTTGACTCTCTATATCGAGAAAATTGGAAAAGATTCAGATAAACTGTTTGGCTTTGAATAAAGAATAAAATACTGATGAAGTACTGGAAAGTTTTCCAAATCGTTAAAGTAAATTATTGAAACAGATTTTCTGATAAAATCATGAGCTTAAAATCCAACAAATATGCCTCCCAAGCACAATGAACAAATATAATCGCTTGAAATACCAAATATTAATAACATGAATCAAACAGAATACAAACTGAAGAAAGCCCAAGCTTATAGGGCATGAACAAGTTTAGGGTATGGTTAGAAAACTCCAGACTCGAACTCAGCTCGGTCTACATGTTACTCCATCTGACTCGGCAACCTATACCATCTATAAATCAAAAAAAACTGTTTTTTTTTTTGTGTGTGTGAGTCTGTGTATGTGTGAGTAAGTGAGTGAGTGAGAGAGAGAAAGAGAGAGTAAGAGAGAGAGAGAGAGAGAGAGAAAGAGAGAGAGAGGCCTTGCATGCTTAGAAATGAAAGAAGTAAAGTTAGAAATTGGCTTCCTTGATAATCATATCATTATACAATGCCATAAAGAACAGAAATTATAGTGATATTGTTATGATACAATTTAAAAAACAAAAAGAAGGCTTAAATAGAAAGTATCATAAGAATATATTTTAAAAATTAATGATAAAGGATATGTGGAAGATGAGATGTCCTACATTCCTAATCAAGAGAATCTAAAATGGAATAAGATAAATACGAGCATAACATTTAGACCCTTGCCATAAATTGGAGAAGAAATATTTTATTTAAGCAAAGAAGAAACTCATCAAATAACCAATGTTCAAACAAGCAGATTCGGGCGCCTAGGCGTTTTGGGTGCCTGGCCGCCCACCTAGGAGCCCGCTTAGGAACAGGTTTCCCTCATAATCCTCAAAAAAATTGCCCCCATAGTTTAAAAACAGTATGACTTAATATTACTTTACAATAAGACTTAAATGAATATATAAGATCTTAGTTTCACCTTAAGAATTAAAACTTAATTTATTAAGATATAACATAAATACGTAATCAATTATTTATCAAATAAAATAATAATAATAATAGAATAACAAAACATGATATATTGTCAAAAAAAAGTAATCAACTATTCATAAAAGAATACATTATATGCACAATTTCATTGTCCAAATGAGAAAAAAATCAATTAATCAAAAAAAAAATCAATTAATCAAAAAAAAAGTCAATCTTTTACCTACAAACAATTTAATATATCGTAAGAGAAAAAAAAGTAAAACAAAGTACACATGATTCACAACATAATATATTGTAGCAAAATAAAATCAAAAGCCTTTTTCAAATATGATAATACTTTAAAAATATCAAAATCAAATCAATGTCGGTGCAAACCTCATCGATTGGGTCATCAAAAGTTTTCAAAATCAACTACTCGAAGCTCCAAATCCACCCACAAACTATTGCTTTTGTTTTGGGAAGAAATCGAAAAAATAAAAATATTTATTGATCTTTCGTTAAATCACAAAAAAGTGGTGTTTGGGGGGTTTTCTCACCCTAAAGGCCACGGTTTTTGTTTGGGGGTTTAGTATACCCCCCAAAACCCTTTTCCCCCTTAAAAAATAAAATTTTTTGACCCTCGCCGAGGTTTTTTTTCCGCCCATACGCAAAGTGTCACAGGTGGGTGCCCAGACATTAGTGCCTGGGCAGCGCCTTGACTGCTTAGGGGGTCGCCCAAAGACATGGCGCATAATGACCCTGCCTAGACAACGCCTAGGCGTTTTTTGAATTTTTCGCATAGGCGATCGGGCAGTCGAATTTTCGAACAGTGAAATAACAAAGCTCATCTAATTACATACACTCAGACAAGTTGCAAGAGTCAACAAGTGAAGCTAAAAAATCAGGCTTGAGTAAAATGAAACTGGGTACACAAGAGAGTCCAATTAATGACATGGAAGGTCAGGTCAACCTGGGTGAGTTCGAGGTTGACCAGCCAAGTTTTTGAACCATGATCTTGGGATGTCAACAAGGGACACCTGCACAATATATTACTGTTTTGCTATAATGTTGGTAAGGAGGCAATTGACATATAATCATTTAATCTTTCATTGTGGTTTTTCTAGAGGAATGGGAGATTGCTTTTGGAATCAAGATTTTATAGGTGACAAGCAGAACTTTCAAAGGTAAGGTTTTCCGTTCTTTCTTTAGGGAATGTGGAATAAGATCTAAATTGCAAGAACCTTGCACTTGGAGAACATTCCTCACTCCCAAATTGGCATTCCCATGTGGTTACCCTATCACAATACAATCTTGCCAAAGACATTAATGACGCCGCATTTGTCAAATAAAAATAAATAAATAAAGTAAAACCCCTCAATCAAGAAGTAAAGTCTAAAGACATACTATATCACACTGTGGTTGATGCTGCAGCCCTATAATCAGCTTAAGAAGATAACCATGGATCCCCACTTTGCCAAGTTAGAGAGATGGAATTCAACCATGATGACCTGAACATTTTACTAAGCATGTGTTGGGTTTCACTAGGAAGGAAGCACCATGGTCAGTTGTCCCACTAAGGACACAGCTAGGAAGACTTGCATGTTTTGCTAATCAATCTGGCCAATGGATGAGACAGCAAGGGAGGTCTCAGAAGGACACAGCTAGGAAGACTTGCATGTTTTGCTAATCAATCTGGCCAATGGATGAGACAGCAAGGGAGGTCTCAGTATTACAACAGGAAATCGAACACCAAGTGGTTACTTCCTCTTATGGCTTTGAATGACTAAAACATATGGAAAGCCATTACAGGGAATGACTTCGATGAGGTAGATTACCATTGGAACAGACATCACTTAGGGAAGTTGAGTAAACATGCTTACCCAATACAATGGCCGATGTGCTAATAATATTGCAAGGTTAACCAATTAACAAAAAGCCAACTGGCTAGGATTTGGTTTTAATTAGTTCTATATTTGGCGCCAGAGGGGACCTCCCATGTCACAAAGTTTTCATAAACCCTCCATTTCAAACAATAAGTTAATAAGGTTTGTTTTACTATATATATTCTGTGTCTAACAAAACGATAATTTATATCTCAGGGAAACAAGACTCACATCTGCTGACTCATCTCAGTAGTCTAGTAGTAGAACTAGATAAGGAATGCGAATCGTAAACCTTGGCATAAGCGATAGCACTTCCGTGGATTGTTCAAGTCCCTTATTGCGGGAACCATCTCTAAGGTTTTCGGTGACAGTAGGTTCGTAGGTACGTGGGAGAATGTATCAAAACTAGAATTTATGTCTCATGTTATTTAATAAGTATTAACCTGAGCTATATAGTTAAAGAATACGACATGTAATAATGAATCCATGCACTTCCTTTACAGGACTTTACAAATAATGGCATAATCAAAAAATATAATAGTCCTTAAAATACCCATCTAAGTTTTTTTGCCGAGGGACCCGACTTGTGGGTCGCCTCCATAGACACTTGTACTTCCTCAACCTCTTTCAATACAACAGTTAACATATTCAAAAAACAAAAACAAAATACCCATCTAAGTTTAACATAAGCGAGTGATACAGCCTTTTTTCCTTAAATTCAGTACATTTCCATTACATTCATAACTTATTCCAGTTTTGAAGCGCATGAAATATTATCAAACTATGACATGGGACTCGCACCTGAGGGCAACCTCTTTACGGACAGTGTACCGAATCTTCTTCTCAAAGCATCGCTCTTTTCGCTTCTCTCTGAATCTGATCAAAGAAGCGATTCTGTGGGGCAGCTTTAAGCGATGAGGAAGATCATTAATGCCCTGAAAATTGTTCATATTAGAAAAATAAAAGATGGAACTCCAAAATAGAACACCCAATCAAAAAAAAGAGAAAATTCTAAATCAGAACATGCTATGAGAAGTTGCCAAATATACATCAATACCTTGAGCTGATGACTGGATAGTGGCATGGCGGAAAGAGCAGAAGGTATTTCGCGTCCTCCCAATAGTAAAAGCACTGCTTGTACCTGTATATATCCCAAAGCAAATATATCAATATAAGATTGCTTCATATACACAGAAACAAGGGAATATAATTCTCGTACCTTTTCAGGTGAGACCGAATCGAACACATAGACCTCACCCTGAAAGGAGAGAGTAAGCTGACTTGATCCTTGACCCCTCATAGGAATTATGGCATTGGGATCAGGAACATTGCCAGAGTCTGAAGGGATATCACCATCCATGGTGTCATCACCACCACCACCATCATCGTCATCCTCGATGACATCATCGGCATGCTCAAGGCCATGGTCATGATCATCCATGTAATGTGGGTCCATTTGATGATGGTCTTGGGGCTCAGGTTGCATCTCGTTCATCTGGTTAGTTAGATTCATGATGCGAATGTGGGCATTGGGCACACTTGAATTCCCATTTAAAGGCTATCTCTGATCATGCAACACCTGGTTTAGATAACGGGGCAACTGTCCCTTTGTTTTAATGTTCTCAATTAAAGAAATTTTTATCACATACATCAAACAGCAAAGCTCGAAAAAGAATGAGAAGAAAACGGTTTCTGTAAAGAAAAAATGAAAATGGGTTTTCTGGTTTTGCAGAAAACCTTACGTTCATACAGAATTGAAACAAAACTTCGGCGTTCTGTGTATCAATTGGTTCTCAGGGAAACACATCAATTTCGCTTCCAAAAATCTTAAAGCATGAGTATAAGACAAAACGGCCTTCAAGAAAACCCTAAACACAGGGCTGGCTTTGCAGGAAACCCCCAAATTCACAGAGAATATACAGAAAATAGCGTACTCAGAAGGTCACAGAAAAACTCTTTGTCGAGCAATGAACAACTCTAATCTTCTCACTTTTTCCTCTTCCTTTTGCTAAGTACTCAATGCATTAAACGATGGATATTCGAACCCAGTTTATATCACAGCTTACAAAAACAAACCCAAGGTAAATTAGACAGGTTTCAACTCTCTAACATGAAAACCCAGTAAAAACACCTTCACCCACTCTCTAGGATAAAATCTCAAAACCCTACATCAAAACATCGTCTGCATAGAAACTCCAAGACATACAAGACGCAAATCACCATAAGAACCCATAAGTCTAAATATTCATGCTTCTCTCAAAATAAGGTCAATAGAAGCCCTAAAAAAACCCTGAAACGGGGAAGATCACCATTACCAGAGACATTATTCTGTCAGTCTAAAATCCCCATTTAAAAAATAAATAATGGAACAAATATACATACCAGAAACTTTAAGTGTATCACCTTTTCGTGATTCTGCTTCTTCTCAAGCGTTCATGAAAAATAACGAATTTTGTCTTTTTTTCCTTTTTTTTCTTATATAATGTTTTTTTTATGAGAATTGAAGTACGCCGCTTATAACACCGACAAAACATCAGAAGAAACAAAAACTAAAAGCAAAATGACTATAATACCCTAGATCTTTACCATAAATGACTATTGTACCCTTGAAGGGAGGCCAAGAGAATTGGGCGAATCTAGGCCGTTCATTATATTCAGGCCTAACGTTCTTTCTTTGTTCTGTTTACCGGCCTAACTATGTGGGACCCACAAATGGGAATTGACGGCCCAGATACCATATCGGGACATTTCGAAAGTCACGCCTGGGCGTCCATTACATTGTGGGTCCTACATCTATATTCATCAACATTTGAACGGTCCAGATTCGCCTCATTTTGGTTATTTAGCGTGTAATTTTCGTAGCACCAGAAAAGGTTTTTTTGTTGCTATAAGACCACTCAATCTATCTTCTCATCCTAAGTTTTATCGTTATGAAACAAACTATGTAAGTTTTCAAAATAAGATATTTTGTAGCATATTATTTGGGACGTTTATTTTTAAGATTTTCAAATTTTGGAGCTTTAGTTTTCATGATTAGGGGCAAAAATAAGGAAAATTACTTAAAACCTCCAAATATAGATTTTCTAGGCACTTTACCAAATATTTTTTCTCAAAACCAATTTCTTTTAGCTAATACCTTAAATACAAAAAATTCAATTTTTTGACTAAAATACATTTCCTGTATATAACAAATCATTTTCAGATCTCAATAAAAGGAAACGCCAGACTACACTTGTACAATGACGGGCTGCTCACTTCAAAAAGCCGGACGGCCACTTCAAAAAGCTGGATAGCCACTTCAAAAAGCCGGACTACTCACTTCAAAATGCCGGACGGCCGCCAGACTGCGTTGTACCACCACTTCAAAACGCCGGACTGGCCTTTCAAAATCCCAAACCGCTATTTCAAACCACCGGATTGCCCATTTCTCCAATAGCACAATCCTCCGACCGCCACGCCGGACTGGCCTTTCAAAATTCTAGACCGCTATTTCAAAACACCGGACTGCCCATTTCTCCAATAGCACAATCCCCTGACCACCACAATCAAATGCCGGACCGCGCATTCCAACAAAATAATTACCCGATCGCCTCTTTCAAATGCCTATCCGCCGTATCCAGCGAAAATGATTTGTTATATAACGGAATGGTATTTTCATAAATAAAAAAAATTAAAAATTAAAAAGAAAATGAACTTTTTGTATTGGGGGTATTTGCTAAGAAGCATAGTTTATAGGGGGAAGAGTTGCTAGAAAAAATTAGGTTGGGGTTAAGTGCCTAGAAAATCCATATTTTCCCCAAAAATAAACTTTTAGGCCATCACATAGTTTTTTAACAACAAAAGTTACAAAACTATATATTTCAGTATCTTCAAGAATAAAATATAGGAAAAAGAAAACTACATCGTTCAATACACTTCATAGATATGCTTTTCTTTGATTCAGTGTTTCAAAATTTGAATAAGCAGGGCATATCGTTCACCCACATACTCATGTTGAATGGTTAGATTGGCAATTTACATCAAGTCTAGATTGATTTGGATCAGTGATAAAAAAAACTATTAAAATAAATAAGACAATATAAAAATTAAAATAAACATTTATAGGGTGGGGATATAAAGTTTACCAAAAGAAACATTAAATAAACTTAGAAAAAGAGAGAATTATATAGGCGATTTCAAGAGGAACTGAACCAAGATATATACTATCATAAAATTGATGTACTCTCGACCGATTCTCATCTAGATCGATGATCCAGAAGAGAAATCATTGAGTTGTTTAGGATCAACACAAAACTGATATAGTCCTGATCGATTCTCATCTAGATCGATGATCCAAAAGGAAAATCATCAATTTGTTTAAGATCGGCACATTATGCATGCCATCCAACCTGTAAAAGGTTTGGAAAGAGAACGGATAACCATGGGCGTAATAGTCATTTCTCCTTAGTGCTAAGGATTGGAGCGTCAATTAAAAATAAAATAGGGCTATTTTAGTAATATTGTTTTACTCGAGTACACGGTTCCCATTACTCACCTATTTAAAGGACAAAGGAATTCAAAATTTTAAGAAATGGAAATCTCAACCATAATAAACATGAACCTAAACAAAAAAAAAAGGAAAAAATTAGGTGAGGTAATTTTAAAGGGAACAGTTTTTATAAGGTTGCAACTTTAAACAATCCAATTGAATTGTACCTCCAAATTTTTTTAAATTTTTGTATAAAATTTATTAGGATTTTTTTAAAATCTATTTTTATATTTAATTATAAAATTTTAAATTTCAAAAACGTTTAACATCAAGTAGATCTATAAAATTAACATATAAAAATCTTGAAAATAGACGGTCTAGATAATGTATTGCAAAATATATTATTTATGAGGCTCAAAATATTTTTTTTTTACATATACATATATCTCGTTGTCGAGATGATCAATTAGAAGGTTTTTCAACATTAAAACATCCATTGATGGACTTTTGTGGTGCATATGTAATTCTACATTTTAAGATTGCAACCTTATATAAACTTTTTTCCAATTTTAAACGTCAAATTTTTGTTGGTGGAAAAAATTTATTTATAAAGGTAAGGCCCTAAACAATCAAATTGAGACGACACTTCAAAAATTCAATAGAAGATATTGTTTCAATGGCCATAAATCCTCTAATAAATCATCTCGACCTTAAGATATATGGCGTCGAGAAAAAATGGATTTTAATATTAGAAATAATGCATCTTGTAATGTATTTTTTGCGTCGTCAGTTTTTAAAATTATAAAGTGTTTATAGATATGCTCAATCTACACCATTTTTTTTTTGAAATTTTAAATTTTATAATTATATGTAAAAATAATTTTTCAAAACATCATAAATATTTTCAATACTAAAATAAACATATTTTGATATTATTTGAAGGTTCCAATTGTTTAGTGCCTCAGCCGTATACAAACCATACCCTTTTTTCAAATCCAACTCGAAGATGATGTTATGTGCATCAGGAGCCGCATGACGCCATTGTAGAAGTGCGTCCCCTGACACACAAGTTCCACCATCAAACCAGGCTTTGGAAGAAAAATATAACGAATTTTCAAACAAGTTCCGCATGATCATCTTTCACATGTCCAAAATTGCATCTTGATCGTCCGATCAACGGTCCCGGTATCGCTATGAAGAATAGTTTAGCTGAAGAAGAAAATATTCCATATGGTAATCATAGTAGCATGACCATAAACATGCGGTTGACACCGTTCAGGACTGGTTTGTATGATGAAGGTGGCAGTGGGTTCCACGGAATATGTTATTCGAACTTTGTGCGATCTATTGTTTGGACTGTTTAATCCACTTGTTCACAACGATATGCAACATATAATATTGGGAAATTGCAAATATTGGGAATTCGTATTAGGAAAAGTTTATATAAGGGTGAGGCTCTAAATAATCAAATTAAGGAGTACATCAAAAATCCATTAGAAGATGTTGTGTTGATGCCAAAACATCCTCAAATTGTTCATCTCGACCTCAAGATGTATGGACTTGAGAAAAATAGATTTTAAGTCTTGAAAATGGTGCATCTTGTAATGCTTTCTGGACCGTCTATTTTCAAAATTTTTAAGTGTTCATAGATCTGGTAGATCTACACTAATTTTCAAGCTTTCAATTTTATAATTAGAAATAAAAATGAATTTTAAAGACATCACCAAGATTTCTAGTGATGAATCGTCTTTTGACACTATTTGAAGATGCACCTTAATTTGACTGTTTAGGGCCTCAACCTTATACAAACCACACCCATTGGTTTTTTAACGGGAAATATTGCGAAATCTTATTGGGCATCGGCTGGATGCATATGTCTGCCCTAATTTTTCAAGGATTTATGATTTGAAACACATATTCAATTACAAATAATACATATACCCTTGGATATATGAATTCACAATTATAAGAATGATGCAGTCTAATTACGGCTGAGGAGTGATCATGAAAAATCCAAATGGAGAAGTTGGATATATGGGTGCTTATCATCTGCACATTTTTCTATTCTTTTCAAAGGATGCCCTTCTGGTTTATTTGGAGCCTCGTGTGGTCTTCGTCAAGGTGATCTATTGTCCCCTTTCCCGTACACCATTTATGCTGAGTGCTTTAATCGCTTTGTTCGAAACGTTGAAGTAAAATGACACTTTAAAGAATTTCTTCTGCCTAATAATGGTCTATGTATATCGCACTTACAATACGTTGATGATGCATTGCTTTTTTGTGAGGCTAATTGGGACCAAATTGAAAATATTGCTACTTTCTTGCAATACTATGAAGTGTCTTTGGGGCTTAAGGTTAATTTTGAAAAATCTGTAGCAATTGGTATTAATTGTGATGAGTCTTTGATTCGTGATATTGTAGAGGTGCTGGAATGTAAGGTAGAAGTTTTCCCTAATTTGTATTTGGGGATGTCAATTTCAGATGGATGCCTACCTATGGTCGTTTGGGATAAAGTGATTCAAAAGATATAAGTTAAGCTTGATTTATGGAAGTATAAATATCTTTTTTTGGGTGGAAGGATTACTTTAGTTAAAGCTTGCTTGTCAAATTGGCCAATCTATCAAATGTCTTTACTATAGATTCTTCCTCGGGTTGCCAAGAAAATTGAAGTGTTGATGCGAAACTTCCTTTGGGGTTCTTTTGATAATTTCAAAAATACCACCTCCATTGGGATAGGGTGTGTACTTCTAGAAAGGAAAGTGGTTTAGGTATAAGGAAAATTAGATTAGTTAATCAGGCTTTGCCGTGTAAATGGTGGTGGAGAAGCTTAAATTTCAAAGACCGGCTATGGTATCAAGTTATTTTTGTTAAATATGGAGAAGATAGATTTCATATGTGGGCTGGATTAAAAAATGGTACAAGGAGGATGTCTTATTGCTGCAGATCTATTAAGTCATGTAAACCTTTGATCCATAGGGATATTAGGTGGAATCTTGGGGATGGTTGTAATATTTTTTTTTGTTATCATAAATGGCTAGGTGATTCCCTTCTAAAACATGTTTTCCCTTTGGTTTTTCAGCTTATGGATAATCCCGATGCCGTTATTTTTGATATTTTTGAAATCAGAGGTAACCAGGTTTTCTGGAATATTGTCCTCCCCTATAATAGAATTTCGGACCAGGAATTTGTTCGTTTGTTAGCTCTTCTGCAATAGGTGTATATTCTGCAGAACGAAGCTTATGAGGTTGTCTGGGAGCTTGCTTCAAATGGACTATTTTCAATGAAGTCTATGTATAATTTACTTTTCCATGATCGTTGGAGGTCTATGTCGGAAATTACTGTTGTTTGGAAATGGCCCGTACCGCTTAAGATTCAAGGCTTCTTGTGGCTAGCAGTGTAAGATAAGGTTCTCACTGTTGATAACCTCATCAAAAGAGGAAATATCTTGCCAAATATTTGCTTATTATGTAAAAATGATGCTGAAACAGGAGCCCATCTTTTCTTGCATTGCTTTTTTACGCTTAATATTTGGCACTGGTTCTTTGACCAGCTTGGGAGTGTCATGGTTATGCCTACAACAGTTAAAGGGATTATTTCGAATTTCGCAGTTTCTTGACTTCCACAAACTGGTGTGGTTATTTGGCAAATAGCGAGAGGGTTGATTCTTTGGGACGTCTAGAAGGAGAAAAAATAGAAGAGTGTTTGATGGGATTTATTTGCCTGTGGAAATCATTCTAGAGAAAATTTTATATTCCATTTCTTTCATGTTCTATCACAAAAGCGGGAAAAGACATTCTTGAAGTGGATGTTAGGAGAAATTTAACAAATCTTTTCCATTTGAGGCATTTTAAATGCAGGCCTCAGGGGAGATGGATACCCCCTTCGGTTGGGGTTTCTAAACTTAATTTTGATGGGAGCTTTATAGCTAATCCGTGTCCTACTGGCTTTGGAGGAGTGGTGAGGGATTGGAATGGAGCTGTTATCTTTTCCAATGCATTCCCACTGGGAGACAGAACTAGTGCGGAATTAATGGCTCTCTTCTGTGGATTAAAACTTTTTGTGGCAAGGAATTTAGGATCCCTTGGTGTGGTGGAAAGTGATTCTCTTACTGTCATTGAGTGAAGTCAAAACCACATTGGGAACTTCGGTCCATGTTGCTCCAAATTTGGGATATATCTAGACCTTTCTTTTTCTCCTTCGTGCATGTCTTCCGTGAGGCCGATGGTTTAACAGACTTCCGTGCCAAAGGAGGTACTTTTTAATTTAGACTATCGTCTCAAACTCTATAATTTATTTTAGTTCTAGATTAATAAAGCTTTGAATTTCTATAAAAAAAATAATCCAAAATAAATTTTAAAATGAAATGTTTTAAGGAAAATGGTTTGATAGGGTTACAACACTATCAAAATAAGTAAAGCATCACCTCATAACTCATTGAAATTTGCAATTCAAGTGTTGGAAAACATTTACATGATCATCTCAGCCTAAAGTTATGATTGTGAAAAAAACAATACAATTTCAATATCTAAAAGTATTGTATATTACAACAAATTATCTAGACCATCCATCTCGCCCTAAAAATAAGTGTTCATATATCCGTAAGATTTGTATTTTTTTAGTTTCAAATTTTATTATTGGTGTTGGAAATTGATTTTAGTGTTATGATGGAGATTTCGACTACTGAAAGTATTTTTCAAATGAGAATTTAAAGTGAGATTTTATTTTATTTTCATAAAACCTAAGCCTTATATAAACTTCAGTCATTATCTAATCCCCAAAGGAGGGAGGGAGAGATCTCTAGGCTTCATTTTTCATTTTAGAAGAAGAAAAAGTTTACATTAGATGTCAACCTTGTACTACACGAATACGGTGCACCTAAAAAACCCTCTAGAAAAGGTTGTTTCTACGTTTAAAAACCCTCATACGGATCATCTTGACTTCAAGATTCATCGACATGGAAACAAATGGATTTCTAGTTTTAAAAATAGTTAATCTTTTAACATATTATCTGGACTGTCCATTTTCAAGATTTTTAAGTATTTTATGGATCTGCTTGATCAACATAATTAATGATACTTTAAATTTCATAATTAGGGGCAACAATATATTTTCATATCATCACAAAGCATTGCGGCACAAAAACTGCATTTTCGGCATGGTCTTGAGGTGCACCTTACTTGAATAGTATAAGGTTGTCAACTTGTACAAACCTCACCCTTTATGGAAAGGGAAAATGATTAAGGACCCGTTGAAAAGGCGAAAAACTTATATCTAATCTTGAAAGGAGGGCGAAATCTATATTTCTCCACCGTTTTCTTTTATCTTAAAAAATAAACACAGAGAGAGATGGCTTTGAATGTTGATGAAGAAGTGGAGAGGCTCAAAGAAGAGATCAAGCGATTGGGTCAACCCCAAAACGATGGCTCTTACAAGGTATCAACCCCATTTCTCTTTTCTTCTCTCTGCTCTTTCTTTTAATGGGAAAGTTTTCCTTTTTCTTTCCTTTTTTTCCAAGAACAAAATGCAGTGTTAAAGGGGATTTAAAGGTTCTTGATATCAATCTTTGTCTGTTTGCTCTCATCTGATCGCTGCAACCATTGTTACGAATTGGCTCAAAAGTAAATTTCTCTCTCTTGTTTGAGTAAAATTACTGTCGTAATATTTTTTACTATTATATCTGCATTTTATCATTTATTTTATATGATTCATAATGTGGGTTACGTGTGATTTCTCATGATGCTTCTGTTGATTGTATTCACTGGTGCAAGAACGTCCATTGAAGTTCTGTACATGTTTGCATTTTATTTTATTGATAAAACCATTTTTGCTGGTTGTTTTTTCTTTTGCAGTAAAAGGAATTTCATTTATCAAAAACGAATTTATCTAATTCTTTTCCCACTATACAAAAAAGGAAGATCCATTTCTCAATTTCAGATTTGAGTGATCCAAGGGTTGTGACGCTTTCCACTCTCAAGTAATTTGGATCGATTGCAATTATAATGGCTGGATACTTAGAAAACACTACTTTTTATTCAAATTAAAGAATTGAAAATGATCGTGATTGGATATGTACTATCAAGCTTCTCTATATATGCAAGAAAACATTTCAGCAATCATTCAAATTAAAATGCCATTAATTCATGGGGGCCTCGAAATTTTAATTTTGATTTCTAGGTAAATTTCAACTACCTCATTATCCAACCAAAGCTTGGAGTGAGCCATTATAATATATGCTAAGTTTCCCCCTTGCTCCTTAATTACCCAAGTTACTGAATAACGGGGTAGTTGATAACATACTTACAACCATCCAATTTAAAATTTGACAGACAAGATTTGATTGTGACATCCTTGTACTAAAAGTAAATGGTCTCCTTATATACTTTTCCTATATATATATATATATATATATATATATATTCCTTTTTAAACAAAAATTGCTGATTAATATTTACATGGCTATGCCTCTGTTCAGTGTGCCTCACTGGACACATTATTACCCTGTTTATGAGTCATTTATAGCTTCATGTTTGTTGCAGTCAATGCTGGCATCTCGCAATTGTCAATTGAGTCCAAGATGAAATAAATGATAATTTCAGATGGAGATTGTCCGTGCTAAGAATAGTTATCTTTATTTGCTTGTAATTCACCAAGAATTTTTTCCAATCAAATAACTTTGTCAAAAGCTCCTAGAATATATTTTCAATGGTTGGAGATGTCTTGAATTCCTTCTTCCCCAAGGCTCAATAACACAGTGCATGATATAAGATATCCATGCCATCTTCTCAAAGTTCCAATGGCTCTCAATATGACATAAATTACAGTAAAGATGTGAAGTGAAAGGATGGAGATCTGAAAATATGACGAGCATAACTTTCATTGTTAGACATGGAAAGAGAGGGAATTCTACAATCAGCACTTCTGATCTCTGTCAAAGTACCACTCTTAAATGTCTTGTTCACTCACCCCTTTACTCAATCAACTATCATTCAATTTGGCTTGATTCTTTTTCTCTCTTCCTGTTTTTTGTACTTCGATAAGTCTTGCATGAGCTTCTATGCAGGCCACCTATTTTATAGTATATGCACAAGTCCAATGGATCCACAGTACTCTTATCTAACCGCAACCATTTTGGTTTGATTCCTTGCTCCATAAGTGTGCAGGTGAGACGCCCGAAGTCCTCCCCAAATAGATACCCATTTCAATTTACTTTCCACAACTTTGATGTTCACTCAGGTGTTTCAAACTTTTAGGGATCTTCCAACTGATCTCCTTCATTGCTTGCCCTGAGTTCCTGGTTTTGATTGAAAAAAGGAACTTTGAGGAAGCTTCCCCAAAATTCCTTTTTACATAAGCATTATCTATCCTTATCATATGCAGAAACATATTGACTGCATGACTTAGTTGTGGTTAAATGCTTTTCTGTCCAAATGATTTATCCTGCATGCAGGTTCTGAACGCCCTTAGGTCTAGGCGCTCCAGAGTTTAATGATCACACACGTGCTCATCCAAAATGAAATGAAGCAAATATACCCATCTGCTTTATTCGAAAGAAAGGTCATCAAAGTCAGATTTGTATGCCTTAGGTTTGGAATCAATTGATGAAATGTGGAACTGAATGAGATACACTGGTTTCCATCCCAACTTGTTGTGAGCCTTTTATAGGGTTTCATGTGACTCTTTCCTTGATTCCCATACATTCATCAGATTTTATCCATTCCCACTCCTCGATAACACTGAGATCATTGTTTGTTGACATCGCTCTCCCATTTGTAATGAGGAAGATTTCACTTGGTTATTTTCATTGACTCATAAAAGTTATTTATGGTTTATCCATTTTAGATCCTTGATGACATGAGGTTAAGGTTCTTTGAAATTATTTAAGCCATCATGCAACTAGGAAGAGCCGCGTGTTTTATTGTCAGAAACTTCCTCCCTAGAAAGGATAGGCATTGAGGCTTTTATTTGAATTTGATAAGGAAACCCTGTCTTAAAATAAAATGGAATCATGCAACTTTTGTGTTGTAACACTACAAAGCATTCTTGCTAACTTATGCTTAACCTTTTAATTATTCAGTTAATGCCTTTAATTGTGAGTTGTGATTCTGCTGGTTCATCTTTCTCTGTAGTGTCTACTAGAAAACCTAGTCTATTGTTTGGAAGAATTAAAGTCTCCTACCACTTTTTGCAGACTTATTTTTAAAAAAACCTCCTATGCTTTACCTCTTTAGGCTTTTATTGCCCTAGCAATGCAAAACCCCATAAGGCATAGCCATATTACATATCATCATCATCGTCAAAGCCTTTTCCCAACTAATGGACATGGGCTAGCTATATCACATATGCAATACATAGTATGGTATCAATTTTCATCACCAGTTTATCAGTCTCAGTATTAAAAACTCGATTTCCACAAGGCTCGATGTCTCTTATATAAAATATTTACAGGGACCTATATGACATCTTTAAACAAGCTTCATTGACTTGCTCACCATTGGGTCTTAGTATTTGACTTCTCTTACTTGGGTCAAGGAATTTCATTATTAGTCTGGCTTCATTTCATTTCCTATGGATCAGATCAGCTGGAGGGGGCTGCTAATAAGAAATAGCACCAAGTTCTTGACCATCAATCTCAAATAGGTATTGGAAACTAAAGTAGTTCTTCATGATTCTTTGATTTCACCAGACTTCCTTACTTATTGTTTACTCGGAGGCTATGGGACACTGTAGTTCCTGTCTAAATTGCCCGTACTTGCTTCTCAATTGATTAGCGGTGTATGTGTATTCATGCAAACTTTGACACTGAAACGTATTTGAAGCTTCAGTTAGGATTTGTATTGGTTGAGTCACATAACGGATTAGCAGCGGCGCTCGAATGTGCACATGTGAAGCATGTGTATATGTCATGCACATATCAAAACCGAAAGTTTTTGCTCATTCTTCGTGGTAGCTAATTTTATTCGATTTTCATGTTTCAAAGGTGAAATTTGGCGTCCTCTTCAACGATGATAGGTGTGCAAATATCTTTGAGGCCCTTGTTGGTACACTCAGAGCAGCCAAGAGGAGGAAGATACTAACATACGAAGGCGAACTACTACTGCAAGGTGTGCATGACAATGTTGAAATACTGCTTTACAAACCCCCAAACCCGCCACCGCCGCAAGTTGCTACGACTGCATAGAATGGCTCGCTTGCCCCTCTCTCTGCCTCTTATCTATCGTGTGAGTTATCTGTGTGGCTTGCTGCGATTCCCTCTATTTATGGCAGCATGTAGGGAATTATCTGATGTTTGATGAAAATACTTTTTCATGACTTCTTCAATTGATACTCAAATGGTTTGCCTACACAAGCTCATGGGCATGTCTGATTCTCTCAAATCTTCCTTTCACTCTCTCACACACACGCTTGCACTCTCTTCATGTACATTTAAGAAAAGAAAATAATATTCATGAACATCTTTCTCATGTATCAACACCAGATGGTCATGCAACAGAGAAAAAGTAGAACTGAAAATTTTGTTTCATTCTTCTTATTCTATTTGATTCATTCTCCATAACTCCAAGAACTCTGAGCTGCCTTCAAACTAAGTATTCGTTTAACATAAACTTGTGAAAATTGCTACCACACGTCATGTTATAATTTTATAATTTCCATCGAACACAGATATTGTCGACTGCGACCCCTGCTCCAAAAGAAAAGGAAAAAAATAAAAATTAAAAAACGCATTTCGCAAATCACAACCGTAAGATAATCTGCACAAGGACTCCAAGTGCTCTGAGGCCGTTTGAATAGAGCAGCATAATATCGGACAAGCATTGATATTATGGTGAGGCGGGTCCGCTTAGAATGTAGGCCTGAAGAAGGCTCTGGGCTGCCTGGGTCTGATCTGGGGTCCCTGATATGATCACCGTCCCCTGAGTTGTTCCTGGCCGTGGATCATACACTGTTACCTTGGCCCCCGAGATCTGATAATACATACCACAATATGAGAGAGAGATGAGAATGTGTACAATACAAGAAATCGATCTCCAGAGTCACAGTGGGGATCCTCGCGATCACGTATCAACAGTTTTGACATTGGAATAGTAAGGATAAAGGCTCTAACCCTACGGCAAAAGTGTTCCTTGCGATTTCTCTTGTGTTTTTTTACCCTTTGGGAGGGTATACAATAGGAGGATTGAAACATAAGGCGTGTATGGCCTAACATGGTTTTGGAAACCACATCTTCCGGACACTAGCACTTCCCTGTTTGGTAATAGGAAGTGCTTTGTGAAAAATAGATATCAAAGTATCTACTTAAAGTTATTTTTAACGTCAAAAAGTGGATAGTACAGGTTCTATAGGAGATCATAGAACCCACGATATCCATTTTCTTGAAAGATGCGGTCTCTAAAATCACGTCTTCCAATACACACTATGGTTTATAAATCATGTAAAATTTTTGGAAGACACGGATTCAAAACTGCATCTTCTAAGGAATTAATAGGGCAAATTTCATTGATTCAAAAAGCGGACCGCCCAACGCCGCTGAGGCAGTCCGAGGCAATCCGAAAAGCCTAGGCCTAAGCGGCCAATTTGTATGATCAATCCCTGGGCGGCCGCCTAACGCCCAACCCAGAGGCGGAAAAAAAATTCGTGAAGGCATTTTACGTCATTTTTTTTTTTTTAAACCAAAAAATTAGGGTTTTAGGTTTATTTGAAACCTAAACCATGTTTGAGCCAAATTTAGAGAGATAAAACCACCAAAAAAAACTAGATTGCAATGATTTTTTTTAGATCGAAGGGTTACTCAAAGTTAACCAAAATTGATCAAAACATCATCTATTTACTTTTAAAAGTTTTGCAAAGTTATTAGGAGGTGTTTTAGAAGATTTTGAGTATTTAGAAACATCTTTGAAGTGGAAGTTTGAAGATTGAGCAATCAAACTCAAAGTAGATGATTTTTTTTATTGCTTTAATAATTTGCATTATTTTTAAGATGTCTTCTTCGGATCTTATAGGAATGGTGATCCCGATTGGAAATATGGCTATAACCTAAATCCTAATAATAAAAATTGCATGCAATTTTTGTGAAAAGGATACAAAAAGGAGCATAAATCAGTTCAAGAAACATCTCGCCGGTATCAGGGGGGGATGTTGCCCCATGTAAAAAAACTCCTGATGTTGTTCAAGAGGAAATAAAGAATTTTATGAACTTGGTGAAAATGAAAAAAGATGAGAGTTTTGCCTCTATAGCAGAGATTAGATCTGGGGCTCGAGTCAATTTTGATGATGATGATAGTGATGAGGAAAGGATTGGGGAGGGATGTCAAGAGGTTGAGCAATCCATTATTAAGGGAGAGGGGAAGGGAGTTGTAATTGCTTCTGGTTCTAGTTCTAAGAGTAAGAAGCCTCAGGTTAGAGGCCCTATGGATAATTTCTTACCTTGATCTGACCCTGAGATTGTAGGAGAGAAAACAAAAAAGTAAACCACTATAGAAAATAGAATCAAAAAGGAAGAGAGATATAGATTGGCTATATGGTTTTATGAGGTGGGCATTCCATTCAATACTGCTCATTTGAGCAACTTTTATGTTACAGTAGAGGCAATTGGCCAATTTGGCCCTGGGATGAAACCCTCCACCCCATATGAGCTTTCAGAGCCTTATTTAAAAAAGGCAATGAGTGCCACAAAGTAAGTTGTAGAACTTAAGAAAGATGCATGCGCTCAGTATGGGGTTTCTCTTATGAGTTATGACTGATGCTTGGAGTGATATGAAGAGAAGAAGTCAAATGAATTTGCTTGTGAATTGTCCAGTAGGGACTCTTTTTTTTGATGTCTATTGATGCCTCTGATCATATTCATGATGCCTATTATATATTTCAAGTAATAGAGAAGAAAATCAAGGAGGTTGGAGAGCATCTTGTTGTACAGGTTGTCACAGATAATGCTGCTCCTAATGTTGCTGCATCTAATTTGTTGCGCATAGCTTATCCTAGAATCTTTTGGACACCATGTACAGCACATTGTATAGACCTCATGCTTGAGGCTCTTGGCGCTTTAACTGAGATATCACGTGCAGTGAAGAAGGCTAAATATGTTACGAATTTCATTTATAGCCACCATATCACCCTCAACATGATGCGTACCTTTAGAAAGAAGAAAGAGATTGTGAGGCCTTGGGTCACGAGACTTGCAACCCAGTATTTATGCCTAAATAGCATACATTCGAGGATAATGTAGTTGAGACAGATGTTTACCTCAGATGAGTGGAGAGCATGCAAGTGGTCTAAAGCTCAGGTTGGGAAGAAGGTGACAGATATTATACTTTCTAAGGCTTTATGGTGAGGGTTGAAGAGTGCTCTTAAGGTACTTTTTCCTATTATCAAAGTCTTTCGCATGATTGATAGTGACAATCCTTCTATGGGCTACATATATGATGCTATGGAGAAATGCAAAAGCGAGAGCCCAAATTTTCAATGATACTTCAGGGACATCAGCTGAGGTTTAATTTTGGTCCTTTGCCTCATCGCCATTGGACCAACTTTAATTAGTTCACTTTCATTTTATTTTGTTAGGTTCATACAAAGAAAAGAAACATGCTTGAATCAAAAAAGCTCAATGGCCTTGCCTATGTCAAATACAATCGATTCTTAAAGGACAAATTTGCTAAGAGAGATAATAGAGACCCCATCAGATCAAAAAATATAGACAATGCTATGGAGTGGTTAGTTGATGATGATGAGGTCGAGGGACATGAACGATTGACATGGGACATGGTCATGGATGTTTCAGGGACATTAGTTGACCCTCCTAAGGCCACTAGAGCTTCTACACAAAGAACAAAGGTAGAGGAAGAAGAGGCATGTTCACAAGAGACGGAGGAAGAAGAGTCGCAATATGTCGAGAAGGGTGATGACTCCGTCGACTCCAATGAATATGATGCCAATGCAGCTGACCCAAGATTTTCTGATGATGAATGAATGTTGATTGTTGAATAATTATTAAACTTTGTTACTTTGAAGTTTGAACTTTGATTGAAGTATTGTGTATTGAACATTTGAACTATTAAAGATTTTTTTGAGTTTTCAAGTATTACTTTCATAGTTTTATAATTTGGTTGGTTGGAATATTTTAAGTTTTAATTGGATATGGATTATGGAGTATGAACCGACTTATGGATTATGCTTATACTTATGGAATGTGTGCTAAATGTTATAGTATAATTTGAATATAATTGATAATCTGATACTCAAATAATTGCATAATCCTGGGCCGCCCAGGTTCTAGGCGCCGCCTAGGCACTAGGTGGCATGGATCCCCCAATCCGCCTAGGACCTACCTAACGCTTTTTGAAACACTTGTAACCATGGAACGTACAACATACATCTTCAACATTAAAAATAATATAAGTGGATACTACAATATCCACTTTTCACAATATCCACTTTTTACATAGCACTTCACATTGCCAAAACCACGTCTTCCAAAATCGAAACGCGCCAGAAGTATTGTCATACCAAAAACTTTACCAATCAAGCCCACTTTTTAGCAAGTCCACTGCATAATAGTGCCATAAAACACGAATGTTTTGAAATTTGGTAAAAATGATATATAAGTACAAAATATTTTCAAACTTCCTTGAATGAAATATATATATATATATATATATATATATAGTGAATTTGCATAGGTCTCCTTACATAACATTTTGGAAGCTTTATAAAAATTTCTAAAAAACTTTACATGTGTTGACGTGGTAGTTAGATCACATTGCCGGTGCTACCTTTGACTCCTCTATAACATAGGTTTTCGATGAGTCAAAAGTATACTTTTGGAATCTAGGGAGGCCTAATTCAATCCAATACAAGGTCAAGTTGTTCTTTTTTATTTTGGTAGCGAATTACATAATGAAAATGGGAAAAATCCAATTACAATAATAATAATAATAATAACAATAATAATAATAATAATAATAAATCTACATCATGATCAACCAAGCCCAACCAAGGCCTTGTTCTGAGGCAGCTTTCTAAAAGATGGATTGGTGGGGTGGATTGCTAACACTGATTTGAGGCAGTGCAAACCAGAAAAAGTATAAAAGGATACCATAAATAATGTAGAGATTGATAACAACTAGAAAAAGGATAAAAGGATACCATAAATAATGTAGAGATTGATAACAATTATTTTAAGTAGCCTAGTATTGCGGCAGATGTTTGCCTAGTACTGTGGCTGATGATGGTTCATGTCAAACCTCCCGCTTCTTTTTCTGTTTATATAAGTTTAAAAAAAAAAGAGGTCAAGGGTCAAAGTGCTTGTGAGAGGGTTCGAAACCCCAACTATGGTGTCCTCATGCTAGCCAACTAAGCATGGAAAGAAACATAATATTTTACCACCTATTCCTAACAAATCTCGATCTTGATCAACAATTAATGATCCAGATCGATGATTGTAAAAGAAAAGGTAAAGAGCAAAAGCTCTTGGGAGTGGGATTCGAAACCCCCAACATAATGCAAACGAAGCGCTTGCACTGGCCAAATAAGCTGTTCCAGCTTAGTTGGCATTGAGAGACATAGTGTTTTACATTTTTAAGAACCACCAATTCCTACAAGGTTCGCACAATGTCCAACAAATCCCAATTCAAATTAGCAATTCCTGATCCGGATCAGTTAATCCATTTTGAATCAAACTACTTTGCTCACATATCAATGTTTGGGATTTTTACCTCAGGAATAGGTTATATATGAGAACGGGGTTGAGGTCGTGATGGTAATACCACATGTGCCCCAGCTAAAGTCTAGGCTTCCATTCTCACCTAACACATTAAAAAACCACTAACGATTTGAAAAAACGGGTAGGGGCTCGTCATCCCCATTGAATTACCCAAAAAAAAAAAAGGTTATATACAAATGTAGAGGGTGTTCCTTCTTCCAGTTCCATCATTGTCAGTAAACAAACTAGGGTTTGTTATTGTCTTAATTGCAAATTGCTACTCAGCAAATGAAAACACCAGAGCAAATTACTACCAAACACACAAAAAAGCAAGCTATGAACTAATACTCAGTAGAAAAATAAAAAAAACATTGCGGACTATTTTGACCCTATGGCAAACATATCTACATAACAGAAAATAAATTACCTGTTTGATTCGGTTAAGATTGGTCCTGTTCTCTCCATAAACAGAACCAAGTAAATGTTCTGGAACTGCAATCTCGATCGTTGTATTTGTCACTATTGCCGACTTGGTTCCGCTGCACAAGGTAGCACAAAGTACCATTACATACAACGGCTTGCCAAGTAACAAAGTATCAATGAAATACTTCTCTATAGAATAATTACAACGGCTTGCCAAATAACAAAGTATGCTAAGTCATGGGTTCTATTGTTGTATTTGTCACTATTGCCGACTTGGTTACGCTGCACAAAGTACCATTACATATCTTCAATGAAATACTTCTCGATAGAATAATTACAATGGCTTGCCAAATAATAAAGTATGTTAAGTGATGGGTTCTATAAGAAAACAATTGCAAATGACCTCTATATCTATCTCTCTTGGTTATCTTTGCAAGTTACCTCTCAATCTCTCTACAAGATTATACAACAAACAATATTATACAACTATAACGCGTCCAAATCCAACAAATCAGTCCTCTCAGCTAACTCAAGATTAGGGAATAGTATACCATAATCCAATGAAAAATGTCAGTAAGGTATCCAGTAATCCAAACTCATGCATCCATTCCCAATAATGCCAGAGTGGGGATAAATCAATCATAGCTGTGGCCAATTATGATTGATTTTCACAATCAATCAGGAATAAATGGGGAATTTTCCCTTGGAGTACTGTATGCCATACTCCATTCCATCACGGTAAAATTGCTTGCAGGATATCTCATAAAAACAAGACCTGACCCCCTAACTCTGATGTAATTACTCAATAAATTGCATGATGGATGGAATTTGTTAAGCCAACTGCCAAAGCCAACAGCCACAATTGAAACTGTGTATAACAGAAAACATAATCAGCGGTTATATTTGCTCCAAATATAAGCAAAACACCAGCCTTAAATTTCTAACAAAACAAACCGTAATCTAGAAATGCTAAATTCATTTTCTAATGGAAACTTATCTGCCGATTGGATCCAAACTGTAGTAGGAGACAGAAGCAATGGGCTTCACAAGACATGCTAGTCCAAAAACTTAAATTAACATACACTAGGTTTTGATAAATCATAACCCTATTCGGAACTGCAAAATAGTGGAGTCATCCTTCTTATTGGCCCATTTAGAGAAAGAGGATAAGGGAAAACGTAAAAGAGGAAGTATACATTTTCTTTAGATAAATACAAAGGATGCATGGTGGAGACAGTTATCAAGGCTTTTTTTCGATTGACAACAAATTTCAGGGCATGAATGACATCAGCAAACTGCATGACTATCATTATTTCACCGACAAATCTCTGTAATAAACATAGAGCAAAGATGGTTGGTTACCTTCCTAAGCCACCTTTGAGGGTTGTCAAGCCATTCCCAACATCTGGAATGGCTTTTGGGTTTCCATCCCCCTCCACAGCCTGTAAGCACACTTGGAATTAAAACAGAATCATAGAACCTGATGTTCACTGTCCAGAGATACATATGCAAGGCAACGTCACGATTATTCAATTTAGCAAAGAAATCAATAGATAGAAGCAAAAAGCAAATAATCCCAGAAGGAAGAGAGAGGTCTTGGGACGCTCTATTGATAGGAGCAAGACATTTTCAAAATCAAATTACATCCATATGAAAACAAGTTAATAGCATATTGGCCACTGAACAAAGTGAAGTACAAAACAATTGAATATAGAAAGCAACCATTCACTGGGGATCATCCAATCCTATGAAACAAATGATGGTGATAGAGGTGGGACCCATGATTGTGGTCATGTCCTGTTCTGATAGATCCCATGCTCTCTCCATCACAATCCATTGCTTCATTGGATGCTGATGAACCCATTGGATTATGGATTTCCCTAGTCGACTGGACACTACATAGTTTTTCTCAACTAAGAGAAAGTATAGAACACCTTAGAAATCATTAGTCTTGGAATAAGAACGGCCATTAGATGCTCCGAAAGATAGAATCCGCAGGTAAGCAGAAAGCCAAGTAAGTGGATATCAAGAAGGATACACGAGTGAAACAACAACCACCCACCAACAAACCAGTTGCTTGCATTGATTACTTTCAAAATATTTCGCAATGACCATCATTGTTTCACATTGGATGGCAATAATTCCAATGGATTATGATTTCATTGTGTCCATTGGACTATCTACCAGTGTTTCAAAAAGCGCTAGGCAGCCCCCAGGCGGCCATGGAGGTCCATGCCGTCCAGCGCCTAGGCGGGCGCGCCCAGAACCTGGGTGGCTCAGTTGAAATAAAATAAAATAAAAAAATAAAAAAAATAAAAAAAAACAAAACCTAAGACCATAATCCAGTATTTTGATAATCCATAATCCATATTTTTCATACAATGCTAAAACAGTAAAACCATACAAGCACACATTGATAGTCAAATACATTGTAGACTCTACTCACAAAAGTTAAATAGTAGAACTAGAGACTAAAAATCAGAAAAAAAATACAAAAAATACAAAAATTCAAAAAATATACAGACACAATAATCAACACTCAACACTCAACACTAAGAGTCTTCAGCCATCATCATCATCCAAAAGAAAGAAAGAATAGGGTCAACTTCATCATATGCATCAGAATCGAGACCATCATCATCAGAGTCATCTCCCTCTTCAATATAACACTGGTCTTCCTCTGTTTCTTCTGAATCTGCCTCTTCCTCCTCATCTTCTACCTCCCTCTTACTAGTATGTGCAGATGAGGCCCTAGGAGTCTTGGCTGCTCTACCATTTTCTATCTTTTTGTGCTTTCCTGAACTCAAATATTATATAATTTCCTCCCTAGTAGCTTCAGGAACATTTTTACATGGGGCAACATCCCCCTCAAGACCGGCAAGGTGTTTTTTAAACCGATAAATGCCCCAATTAATATTATTTCCACAATAATTACATTTAATAGGATTTTTGTCATTCGGATTAGGGTTATAACCATACTTCCAAACCGGATCACCACTTCTAGAAGAACCTAGAGAAGATATTCATGTAGAACAAGACTCATTTTTATCATTTTCTGGTTGTTTTAAATTCAGAAGTTGTCTAATCTCATCCCGAATAGCTTTAGAAACCTTTTTACAAGAAGCAACATTCCCTTTAATACCAGGAAGGTGTTTCTTGAATCGGTTAATACCCTCATTGGTATCTTTTTCATAAGAATTACACCTTATATAATTTTTATCGTTTGGTTTTGGGTTATAACCATACTTCCAACCCGAATCACTTCTTCTAGAAGTAGCAGAAATATATCTATTCAAATGACAAGGATTTTATTCCTGTTTTTGTTTTACAAAACTCATATATTGCTTAATCTCATCTTTGATAGCTTCAGAAATATTTTTACAAAGGGCAACATCCCCCTTAATACCAACAATATGCTTCTTAAACCGGTTTATTCTCCCTTTCATATCTTTTTTACAAAAATTGTATCTAATACATTTCTTGTCATTTGGATTCGAGTTATATCCATATTTCCAACTCGAATCTCCAATTTGACTAGATCCTGAAAAAGACATCTCAAAATAAAACAGACAATCTAAAAAATAAATTTTTGCACACCTCTAAGATGTTTTTTGGTGCTAAAATAATAAAAAACAACCTTCAATAGGATTATAAATCTCCAAAACTAAATCAAATCTACCTTGGTGATGTTTGGATCCATTTTCTGTAACTTTGAGAAGTACTTCGATCCAATAAAAGTCACAAACTGAGGTTTCTTTCTCTCTAAAATGGGTTCTTGTGGGTTTAGGTTTGAAATGAACTTAAAACCCATCCTTTAAACCCGTTATATTTCAAAAAAAATCAATACAACTTAAAAATAAATAAAAATTTCCGCCCCTGCGCGGGCGGGGCACAAACGTTGGGCGCCTGCCTAGGCGGGTTCCGTACCACCTAGGCGATGCGCCCAGGCCTTCCGGATCGCCTAGGTGCTGGGCGATGCGCCCAGGCCATTCAGACAGCCTAGGCGCTGAGTGGTCCGCTTTTTGAATCAATGCTATCTACATTATCTCTTAATAAGGAAATGGCATAGAGCACCCTAACGCTAAACATCAGTAGTCTTGGGAGCATAAAGGTCACTCTCCATGCCTCAAAGATGGAATCAGAACCTAACCAGAAAGCCAGAGCCAAACTGCCTTAAAAGTGGATAACAATAAGGATACATGAAAGAATAGCAATCACCATTCATAAACCAGTTTCTTGAGTTGATTCAAACCAATCCATTTTGATTTAAAAAATAAAAAAACAAAAACATTACCAGGGATGGCCATAACGTCAGTGAAGCATGGCGATCACAGCCATGGGACAATCCAAGACGATCACTAGTCTGAAGATACAACCGGTCAATACTGTGAGACAGCGAAGAAGAATGATCTAGATCATGGGAGAAGCCAATTGGAGGGTACATTGAAGAAGAGTCAGGGTCACGATTTTTGTCATATGAAGAAATCTCTGGAGCAGCCATAGATGAGGGAGTTCCAGCTCCAAAAATATAGTCTCGTAGCCTTGTCGTCACATGAAACAAACCAATACGAATCTGGAATTCTTCGCCAGAAATCTGCACAGCCCCCACTGTTCCTCATCATTATCAGAGTCTAGCAGCCAGCACAATTATGCTGATTGGAGACTTGAAATCCTAGTGTTGGGTTATTCCCATAAAGAGTTTTCTATAATATTTGGGCCTCTAAGAAACAAGAGATACAAATATACCTACGCTTCTCCATTAGAGAAAATGGAAGTTTTCAAATATGATAGAAAAACCAACTATAAAGGGAAAAACCCCTCTATTTTGATTTTTAGTTGTATTGTGTGAAGGGACGGTAACACCTTTGACCATCAAAGATCAAAGAAAATGATAACTTTGAGCATCTTTGAATGAACATTAATTTAGAAAATTAGAAAAAATTAGTGCTATTTTCTGCAACTTATAGGATAATTTGGATTGTTGACAAAGAATTAGGGCCACAACTGTCCAGTAACACAAAACAAAGGAATCCTAACATTCAGATTCACTTTAGGCCAATAGAATTTCTCTAAAAGGTAAATGCGCATGTTTACAAACATGACAGATCTATGAGCATGTATGCATTACTGACAAAGGACATAGATGCAAATGCACCTGAACAACTTCATCATCCTCTGAAGCGCATTTTGGCACCTGATCCTTCGAGAAAATCATAATAGTTGCACCAGTTGCCCTCCTCATGTCTGCAATTAGTGTGCCTCCCTTACCCAGCAAGCAACCTATTTGAGTTGCTGGTACCAGAAGCCGGGCTGGCATGCATGCATCCCATGCATTGGCACCTTTACCCATACCTACCTCTACTACCCTAGAATGAACACGAATCACAGCATTTTGTGCTGGAGAGATTCGTGACTCTGGGTTCTGCAGATAAAAGCAGAAGAATTCACTGGATGAGAAAGAAAAAAGGAGAGAAATTACTCATCAGAAAAGAAAAAGAGAAATGCTAATTTACACATCATAAAACAAATGGAAGCAATGCTCGACGGCCATTAAAAATAAAAGTTAAGTATAGCATAACCTAATAAACCATAAAAATGTAATCCACTAGATTTATCACCATCTAATGAATTGATGGATAGCGATGGATAGAGTAAGGAACTCACGCTAACAGGACATAATCCTGATCGTGGGTCCCACTTTCTCCCCATTTACTATCCATCAATTTATCAGGTGGTGATGAGCTCAGTATATAATGAGTGTAACACTGTCCATTGAATTCAGTACACTTACCCCATAAATTCTTCATCAAAAAAAAAAAAGAGAATAATAGAAATAGGATGATAGGACAAGAGGAAACTCACAAGGAAAACAATACAGAGTCAAGTAAAAAAATAAAACACAAAAGTTAAGGATTACATTTTGCCTCACAAACCTCCATTGCGGATATGGTAACTACACACTCGTCTGATTCTGGCATATGCTGAGCAAAATTTATCGCTGCACCAGTCTCATTCTGCATTGCTTTAACAATGGTCCCTCCTCTCCCTATTACTCCTCCTCGTCGATCATTCGAACATAACAACCTAAACACAAGCTCCTGTTCTGGCTTCCTTTGACCCATGGAGGCAACACCATCCTTCACTGATGAAAGAAGTCCTCCCACAAAATAATCAGCAGGCCCCTCAGTGGACGAACCTGAAGAAGGTGATCCCTTTGCATGTGGTGGGCCCCACTGAGAAAATGACTCTCCATGCCCATTAGAAAATGACGGACGAAAGGTTGACCCGACAGACCCACTTGCTTCAAACCGTGCTTTGTCTGATTGTGCACTTTCTTGGAGGCAGGTGGAAACAGAGAGAAGGGCTTTCTTCACAGCTGATAGGTCTCCCATAATCTGTCGCCAAGTTGATGATATTTGTTGAATGAATGCATAATTACCAATTTGCACTTTGGAGAATTTTGCAGTGAAATAATTGCTTGATAGAATTTTCAAATTTTGGTTTCCCCTAAGAAGACTTTGGAAAAATTGCAAAAGGAAGAAAATTAAAAAAAGAAAACTTTAACATGACATTTTTTTAAATAAAGAATAGCAGAGAACTCAATGACTTAATGATAAACTAAGCAATAAGACAATTGCATTATCTATAAATACAATTAAAACATGATATGAAGCACATTCGTAGCCATACAATTGCAACCTATATCACATGCACAGCCGCCAGAAAATTCTTGCAATAGTGGTTCAGTAAGTTATTAAAAAAAATAAAATTCATGCCTCAAAGTTTCACGAACACCACATTTTGGAAGGACATGTGAACTTCATATTCTATAGGATCTGTGTCAATGTATAATTCGATGTGTTCTTCGGACAGCAAAGCACGGTTGTGACACCAGTTTCTAGCTTGCTCACAGAGCATTGACTTCGTCGATGACTATGTTGCCTAAGCACATTACAGGTGTACAAGTGTATGAGGTATCAAAATTTAACATGCTATGGAAGACTTCACATAAACACAGAAGGAAGCACAAATACACAGGCACATAATCAGACACAGACAAACACACGTGTGTATGTAAATACATTTTCATCCTATGATTTCTATCTTTAATGATTCTTTAGAAAGCTCGATTTTCTTATAAAATCTATAGCTTCCTTTGCCATCAGAAGAGAGGATGAACACCAATCCGCACAAATTCACTAAACAGGAAAAACAACCAAATAAATTTTAACTGAAAAAGCTGAGTTCGTCAACCCCATAAACCAAATCCAGGCAGTCTTTCAGTCTTGGGTAAAGTTTGGCTCAGGGTACTTCTCCACCCATTCTTATTGAAATTGATTAATTCTTTCATAATTGGAGATTTTTTATTGTTCAATTATACGAATCATGCATCAGGAAGGGAACCCCTTACAAACCAAGCCCAGGCCAATGAAATTTTGGGGACTACAGACCCCTCGACCAACTCAATGAAAGCTCTCATCAACCATCAACACCAATAACTTTTCCATGTCATCTAGATGATTTGACCAATATGCCTCCATTAGAAGACACATGAAATCATTCACCAAGATTCCTCTGACCTCTTTTTTTTGTTTTTTTTGGAAGGTTGTTAATGCTTTCCTCTCTGGTTCCTAAAATTCTTATAACCAAAAAGATACAAAACACAACATTAACCATACTGGGGCAAATTAATCCAAGATGTCCTTCAATATTCCGGTCGATAGGACAGTAATCCATTATAACTCTGTCCCTACAGTTAACAGAAGTTCGCATGGGATCACCTGAAAATATGACCACTCAACAGTAAAATATTACCCACATTTATACAGTTTGTGACAACATATCATAGTTCAGTTGCTGAATAATTGGTTCGGTTTGCCAGTCATGAATGGAACCCTTGATCTCATGTTGTGGCTCTGCCACCCAACTCCTTATATCAAAAAGAAAATTACAACAAACCCAACACCACACTTTGTTAATGAGAGAATTACAGAAGAAATGATGCGCATTAGGACAAACAGACAATAACATAACAGTAGAAAAATGGTATTCTTAATAAGAACATGAAGAATAAGTTTATATCTCCAATTTACATATAAGAACAATCTTATGTAAATAAACATGAGGAAAAACTAGTCCGGGCATTCAATGGCACAAGAACAATAATTAAAACTCAAGACTATCAAATAGAAAGAAGACCATTCACAAACCCAAAAGAAAACACGGAAATGAAACAAATGAATGGAAAAACAAAAAATGAATGATCCCATATGGAATTTTCAAATAAATAAATCAAAATATGGAATAAAAGAAACAAAACAAAAGAGAAGGAACCCTCGTCTCAGCTTCACAAAAAGGAAAATTTGGTTTCAAATAGTTTGGAAAAACGAAAGCACAGTTTCACTCTCAACTTCAACAAAAGGCAGGCAACAGAACAAAAACAAATTCTTTGATTGATCCATAGCACGATTCATAGAAAACTCGGGGAGTTACCTGTATCAGCTCATCTGAAGCAGACACACAAGGTGGGGCCTGGTCATGAGTCAAAACCCTAATTTTCGCTCCACTCTCCTTTCGAATTCCCTTAACAACTCGTCCACCCTTCCCCATAACACTTCCCACATGGACCTGAGGGACCAAAAGCCTGCAAATTACAGGACCACCACCTTGGCCCCCTTCATTCTCAGCGGTAACAATTCTCTCAAAAACTAGGGTCAGGGCTTCTTGAGCAGAAGAAGGACCACTATGATCCCTCCTATCAGAGGCCAGAATGCGAACCACTCTTTCTTGGCATCCATGAATGGGCTCTAGGATTTGAATCTTCGCCCCACTTTGCTTTTGCAATTGTCGGACTATTGAGCCCGATTTCCCTATAACGGCGCCTGTTTTAGTTACAGGGCATAGAATCCGAAAGCATGTAGAGCCAGGTGGGGTGGCCACAGGAGGAGGAGAAGCTCTGACATTTGGGGGGATTGTTCCATTTGTTTCAGTAGATAAATGGTGGAATACGCGCTTCTCTGGTGTTGCAACAACGGGACCTTCCATTCTCCCTCTCTCTCTAGATAAATTCCATCCCTCTCTCTCTCAATGAAAACCCATCTACCTTGTTTACTTCTCCTCGATTGTTATCCAGAGAAACCATTACATCTCGTTTACTTTTGTATCTCTTGACCTCTCTCTCTTACTCTCCCATAAAAGCTCTTCTGGTTTTTTCTTTGCCATTTGGTTCTCTGAGGCGACAACTGTGATTCCACTTTGCTAGCGCTCTCTTTCTCTCTCTCTCACAGAAGACTTGCAGAAAACCCTAGCTTCCTTCTTTTTTCATCTGAACAGAAACGAAAACCTTACTGATGCTGCTGTTTCACTCTTAATCGGTGGGAAATGCTTTCTTCTTCTCCTGCTTCTCCAAAGGAAACCCTAACTCTCTCTCTTGCCTTCCTCCATAGAAACCCTCTCTCTCTCTCTAAAATCAGGAGAAAATCTGGCTTGCTTCGCTCGTGAACCTTAAAAGGTGCCTGGGTCTGCTTTTTCCCATTGTTCGGAAATGGACCACCGTCAAATAAAATTGGCTGCGGTTTCTATAGAGCCGAGGCTCTAAACAATCGAAGGAAAGCACACCTTCAACTAGTTTTTTATTTTGACATTGTTTTCAATCAAATAACCTTACTCGTATTACATAGAATGATCTTTTATAAATTTTTAAATGCGGTAGTCATTATATTAATATATTTATTGTAAAGGTTATTTCGGTTATAAAAATATCAAAATTGAGAAAAAAAATAAGGTTATTTTGGTTATAAGATATCCAATTGAGAAAAAAAAAATAGTGCGGATGGGGTTTATGAAAGTTGATGGGTTTTTTTTTCAATTAAATAAAAATTAAAATATATTTTTGATAATTTTTCAAATATAATTTTTAACTTAAGTTATAAAATTTAAAGCTTCAAAATAATATAGATCGAACAAATATATGAAAACTTAAAAATCTTGAAAACTGACGGTCGAAAAATACGTTAGAAGATGCACTATTTCCAAAATTTAAAATCCATTTTTTTCTCATGTTCATGCATTTTGAGGTTGAGATAATCAATTTGAAGATATTTGAGCATCAACAACCTCTTTTAGTGAAATTTTTTATGTGTGCTCTAATTCGATTATTTAGAGCCTCGCATTTATATAAACTTTTTTCATAACTATTTGATATTTGAGATTGTATACTAAGAAACTACTTATTAAAAGGTCACTGTCGACTATTGGATATGAAATCTATTAGATGAAATTGTATCACAACATTCAAGAAATTTTGTTTTGGTCTTTATATCCAAATAATGACACACCCTCAACCACCCGATCCCAAATCCAACAATCAATGATAATTATGACATCTTTGCATCAAAAGTAAACGGTCATTGTATAGATTTCTTTAATATTATATATATATATATATATGTATTGAATTAACTTTAATATACTTATCAAAAAACACATAATTGATTGAGAACAGTAATAAGGATTGTATATTATATTACTAGTTATTTTTGGTACAAGGCGGTCACAATCAATTTAGTCATTGGATGTGATATTTGAAGGACTGAGATGTGTCAAGTGTGTCAAAAATTCAAAAAGTTTTATTCTGGATATCGTGCCTAGTCAATTAAACATCCCCTTCGCATCGAACAGGTCAATAATGGTTAAGATCTCATTGTACCAAAAGTAAATAAAAAAAAGTTTATATACGATTGCAACCTTAAAATGTAGAATAAAAGATGCACCTCAAAAACCCATTATAAATGTTGTTTGGATGTTGGAAAACCCTCTAATTGATCATTCCAATATTGAAATGTATGAATATGAAAAGAAAAAAAGATTTTGAATCCAGGAAATAGTGTATCTTGCAACATATTATCGAGACCATTTATTTTCAAGATTTTCATGTGTTTATAGATATTTTTAATTTAAACTATTTTTAAAGTTTAAAATTTTATAATTAGAGATGAAAAATAGATTATCAAGCCATCCAACAAAAAAAATTATATCAAAATTACATTTATGATAAAATTTAGAGGTGCACCTTAATTAGATTGTTTAAGGTTGCAACCTTATGCAAACCACATCCACGTAAATTACATCATTGTATATTTTCATAAGGACACGGTTTTAGTGAGTCAGCAGACTCACATATTACCGTACCTTGTCTCTCTAACATTCATCTTAGAGTAAATGTCAAAAAGTATGTCCACTAAAAGTTAAAATGGACGGTGAAAAAATGAATTAAAAAAATATTTATATTTTTAAAGAAAATTAAATTGAAATATTGAATTATTTATATTTAATGTAAAAATGACACAATTATAATTCACCCCTAGATTTGAAATCAAGTACTTGGTAATATATTATTGACTCGATAGAAAGTCCAAAACAAAATTTGTCAAATGTGGGGACACGCTTCAACATAAAAGATTTCACATCAGCATACAATCTCTATAGAAGTAGTGTCCCTGATTAAAGAAAGATTAATGCGATATTGTAGGGGAATACGTTTTTTTTTTTTTTTTTTTTCTTTCTACCCATTTTTTTTTTTTCTTTTTTTTAGCAAATATCACTTACAAGTAGTCTTATTACAATAATTCTTGCTGCAAAAAAATAAAATTAAGAAATCTAAGATCTTAAAAACCTTGATGTCATTAAACAAAATTTATTTAAACAAAGAAAATATCTACAATTCTTATGCTTGGAAATATAAAAATAATATAATTAAATATGACAAAAAAAAAAAACAGTGTCAGAGATTACCTCAATCGGGCTTATTATACACCACACACCGAGTCACTATCATCCGATGGCGCAGGATCAATGATCAACCTTCAATCTCAACCAGAAAAACAAGTTTAGGCCGAGCCGCCGCACCAATAGAACATGGACCCCTTTAATCATAAACTCGAACTCTAGGTGAATTCTCTTAACAACCTAGTTTGAGAGAGATGGATTATCTTTTTGCTATACCTTAAAACCTTTAGCCATAAATTCATAGTTGAGAGATAGGAGAGAGAAGAATCACATAGCCTAAATCCTTAGCCCCTTTTTTACAATGTGGAAGAGAGAGATTAAATATGAGAGAGTGGGGCGCGCCTCTTTTGGGCTTTCATGAGAGAGAGATAAACTTTATCAGGAGAGATAAGGTGTAGAGATTATAGGTAGAAACAATCCTTTTTTTATAGGTTTTGAGTGAAATTGGGGTTTCTTAGGAGAGAGACTTGCCTCATGAGATTGAATATGAACCATTAATATTGGGTGACTTATGAAGTGAGAGATTTGAGTCATTCATTCCATAGATGGGTCATCAACATTATGGAAGGTGTTAGAACATTTATCCCCATTTTCTAAACCATTTTTCCATCGATAGGAAATTAAATAAAATAATTCTAAATATAATATTGTGCATACAAAAATAATGCACAAGTCTTCTCATGCTTTCCAAAAATTCATTCAAAGCTTCCTCAAGCCAATACTTTTCCAAAACACAATCACTTATCACAAAATAAAAAGCTTCTAGATGGGTGGAGCGTGTCACCCATGAGAGGATCTCATGGGCCCCACCATCTAGGCCATGGTGGGCCCATGTGTAAAATGAGCCCCCATACAATTTTAAATATTTTTAAAACTCAACAATATAATTTTATAATTTATTTGAATATTTAAATTACTGTAAAATCAATATCTCTGATTTTATATATCCAAATTTGATAAATAAAATATTCAGAGATCTAGAAAAATTCAAATAATAATTCTAAAATCATATATATCACAAAACAAATATAATTAAATTCATTACATGAGAAAATGATCCATATGGTCTAAGAATTAAATCAATCAAATACTTGAGCACTCCACATTCAATTGTGGACTACAGACCACACTTGCTTTATCAAACCGACCCAGTGTTTCCCATGACCCACAGTCCTTGCAGGGACTCATTAGTTGTCACAAAAGTCTGGCTGATGAGCTAAGGGGTCGTAATCCCAGTATGTGGATTTCAGGTTCTCCCTTAGAGACGGACCAAAGTCACCTAAACCGAAGCGACCATGACTCTTATGACGCATGGGTTATCTCTTGTACATGCATATACTTCACCCCTGAAAGGTGACTTGCTTTCCAGAAATAGTATATCAATATGCATGTCGTGTGATGATACATGGATGAGGCTTTGGCCCTCGTCTATAAAGGCCACCATCACATACAAGGGTCGTACAATCCATCCGCTCACTCATCTGGGCATACTCCAACCTCATAAAGGGATGACCCAATAGAACCCTTATCGAATTATACTCTATGTCTAGGAAATATGGGAACCGACTAGCCTAGACCGTCAAGCACAATCTGGTATCAGCAAATATCGTTTGCTTAGTATGGTCCACGAGGGACTACACTCCCACTGAGTTCATGTTCCACTATATCATTTCATTTTACAAGCACTCATAAGGCTTTTAATGGCCACACTCACCCAACACCTAAATTTTATTTATTTCAAACTATAAAAAATTCAAATATTACAATATATTTGAATATGTAAGATTTTACATCCAATAGCTAAAACTCACTATGACCTCTTATAGCATACAATTCCAAAAGAAAAAAGGTTTTTGAATTTTTTTTCTAAATATAAAAGTTCAAATATTGCGATATATATGATTTCACATCCAATATTTAAGACTCGGTGGGACCTTTTATATCATGCAGCTCCCAAAGAAAAGAAAATGTACACAATGAGACCATTTATTTTTAATACAAAGAGGTCATAATCAGTGTTGACCGTTAGATTTGAAATCGCGTGGTTAAGGATATGTCATTATTTGGGCCAAAAATCTAAAATAAAATTTCTTGAATGTTGTAACGCATTTTCTGCCATTAAATTTTACTTTCAATGGTTAAAAATAATTATGACCTCCTTGTACAAAAAAATAAATATTGCCATGATATACAATTCCCAAAGAAAACAATGTACCTAAAATTTATTTCAAAAGGATAAAAAGCACACCCTACAAATTTCAGTTGACCTCTTATAGCATACAATTCCAAAAGAAAAAAGGTTTTTGAATTTTTTTTCTAGATATAAAGTTCAAATATTGCGATATATATGATTTCACATCCAATATTTAAGACTCGGTGGGACCTTTTATATCATGCAGCTCCCAAAGAAAAGAAAATGTACACAATGAGACCATTTATTTTTAATACAAAGAGGTCATAATCAGGGTTGACCGTTAGATTTGAAATCGGGTGGTTAAGGATATGTCATTATTTGGGCCAAAAATCTAAAACAAAATTTCTTGAATGTTGTAACACATTTTCTGCCATTAAAATTTATTTTCAATGGTTAAAAATAATTATGACCTCCTTGTACAAAAAAATAAATATTATCATGATATACAATTCCCAAAAACAAACAATGTACCTAAAATTTATTTCAAAAGGATAAAAAGCACACCCTACAAATTTAAGTTGAAAAGATATGTTAACCTCATTGTGCCTTGTCCTATCCTTGATGAGGAAGGCAAACTACGACGTGTTTTGTGAACTTTAAGGAAAAAGGTTTTGGTGATCCTTCTCTCGAAAATTCGTGTTAGACATGAATTTTAGATTTCACATGGCACAATATCTCCACCAATGTCTGCGTTAAGATATCCTATGATATAAATATAATAAATAAATTATTCTAAAAAAGTTAAAATGAGTGGTCTAAAAATATTAAGAAATGGAAAATTATAAAAAATATATTTATATTTTTTAAAAATTCAAAACACAGTAAAAGTTTTAAAAACTATGTTCATACCCAAAATATAATTTTTTAACCCAAAATGCCCTTCACGGTCCTAATAGGCCTGTGATATCGAGGGACTCCCAATCGTCGATTTTATTGGGCAGCATGGCTCTATTAGAGCCATGATACACCATCATGGCCTTAACGGATATGTGATGCTCCATCACTATCCTATTAAAGCCACGATGCCCTAGAACACGTTGGATGAATGTAAGGCATCCGAGTGAGGGGCCCTAGGCATCACGGTCCTATTGGTAACATGGCCCTAATGCCCAAGGAAAACCCCGACAGGGACTTCGGCATCACGGTCCAATTAGGCCGTGAAATGCATTTGGGTCTTAAAAAAAAGTTTGTTGAGTATGAATGTAGTTTTTTAATATTTTTTTAGTAATTTTGAATTTTTGAAAAATATAGGGATATGTTTGATAATTTCACAATCCCATTTTTAATAATAAATACTACATTTTAAGTTCATTGTTATCTTTATAAAATACTTGTCGAAAGGGGGTTCGGTGGAGGATGGATTCAGTCAAATTACGATTTGGGCAAGAGATTGGCCACAAGGCTACCCTTGCCCAGAACGCCAGTGGTGTTGGCTCCTGAAATGACAAAACTAGAAACGTGCACAAAATTTTTGAAATGGAGTTCCGAGAAAAGAGGGGGAGATTGAGAAGATGTGTTTTAGAAATAGACGAAAGAAAATAAATGAAAAGAACATAAACCAGGGTGTACCGTGACTTGGGCCCCCATGCCCGATACTTGGAGCCAGTGCCAGTTCAAAAGTAGTGTGGATGCGTCGATTTCTGCAATCCTCAAGGATTCCACCACGCGAGGCGATCAAAGTCAATTTTTTTTTTTTTAGGGTTTGAAAGTATCAAAAATTGAGTTCAGGTGTCCTAGATCGGGTTTTGAGTCTACCAGGTTAGGAAGATTTAGGGTCAGTGTAAGGTATGACAGAGTCTAAATAGATGGTTCAGAGTGTGATCATCAAAATGAGGGGGTTCGACTCCTATTTATAAACAAATGGCACCTTTAATCACCTTTGAAAGTTTGGGATCAAATCTAGGCCGTCCATCACTTAACGACACTAGTAGGCTCTCTGGCATTGCCATCCGGGGAGTTGGAGACGTGCATCGTTTGGCTAACACGCAACTGCGAGACTTACGAACGATGTGGCCTGGTGGTGGCGTGACAAAAAACAAATAACGACAATAGTGGTGTCGTTGGCGTTGCTACTCGCATCTTCCAGATCAATTTTGTGCTCCAACGTTGTTGGTCCCGGTCCTAACAACCATCATCTAAACAATGATAGTTACTTTTTGGCTGCGATTTGTGTATTTCAGGACCTAGGGGTTGGAGGTTGTTTTGACCAATTAGATAGTGGCGATGCTGATGGGGTTGTTGGTGCGACTCATGACGCTCGGTTTGCAGACTCGTAACTTCAGTCACCGACTTCTCAACTAGGCCTCTGCCATCTATGGCGTTATAGTTGATGTTGCTGAATTGTTTGCCTAACAACCCCACTTCAGTTGTTGGCGTTGCCAGATAGGTTGCCCTACCTGGCAACTATCCCGACGAGATTCCAGACCTGCTCATAGGTTAGTTTCTAACCATTCAAGGCTTCTTACTGAATTTTAGAGGTAAGGTTTGAGGTTTATGGATACTTTGACGAAGCTAGTAATTTTTTTAAAAAAAAAAAATATGAAAATTAAAATAAAAGTAGTAAAAGTAAAATAAAAACAAAAGCAAACTTTAAAAAGTATAAATGATGGATGTAAAAATAAAGTGAAATTATACTTATAAAAAATGGATGTAAATTACATATAAAAAAAATATACAGTTTTTCCATGTTTTAAATTATTTTTTAATTTTTTTAATTTTTTTTCTATATACCACGAATTATACACGCAACGGAGGGCAACTCGGCCGCTAAGCTGAGTCCCGTAACACTGAATAGAACTGTATTACATTTATTTTCTTTCTCAGAAACCAAATAAGCGTCTCAATGGCCTTGGTTCACAAAAATGAATCATCCCATAAGCAATAGAGAATCCAATTCTTTTCTGGTAGAGAGAGAGAGAGACAGAGAACAGCTCCATAAGTGGAGGCACAAAGCACCATGAAAAATAGCGAAAGCTTGAAATCGAAGTGCTTTCAGGCTTTTCCCACTTTTCATCTATGACATTTTGTGTTGTCTATTGCTCCTACACTTACCCATTGGTTTTGGGCAATTGATTTTTTGGGCCTTTGCTTTCTTCAAGTGAGAGTTCATTAGTCTATTTCGAGTTGATTATTGTCAGGATTGGATGTTGAAGATTTGAAGTTAGCCCAATATATATTTTTTTCTCTTTGATTTATTTTAATTACTTAAATTGTTGCTACTTAGAATTTTCAAAATTCAAAGTCACATTTGATTTTGGTATATAAAGCCCATTCTTCGAACATTAAAGATCCAAAGTTAAATGTGACATTATATCTTCAATATTTAAAGTCAAATGAGACTTTGTATGTTGAAGATTTAAAGTGTTGGAAATTAAAAAAATAAAAAAGAGGAAAAATGGATTATCAACATTATTATCATCAGAGCTTTTTTCCAATTACATAGGGTTGGCTACATGAATCCCTATCAATAGTCATATCTTGGTGAGGCCATAAGTCTCCATATCTTTTTTTACTACAGTCAACCATGATCTTTTGGACTTACCTCTTACATTCTTTGAGCATTCAACTTGAACCAACTCACACCTCTTAACAGGTGCTGTACTTAGTCTACATTGTACATGGCCAACCCACCTTAGTCTACTTCTCTCATCGTATCGCTTGTTGGAACCATACTTAAGTTCTCTTGAATGTATTCATTTCGAATTTTTTTCCTTCTTGTTTTGCTACGCATCCATCTCAATATCCTCATCTCAGTTATACTCATCCTATGGGTATGTTGTTTTTTGACTGCCAAACTTTTTGTTGTGTAAAGCAAAGCTAGTTTCACAACTGTCATATAAAACTTCTCCTTCAACTTTATTAGTATGCGGCCATCAAATAAAATTCCGGTTGAACATTTCCATTTTGCCCACCCGACACTAATTCTATGTGTGACATCGTCTTCAATTTATCTATTTTTTTTTAAAAAAGAGGAAAAATATCTTTGTATACCCTCTCATTAGGTTTCATTTCTCAACAGACCCGGAGTTTGAAAACATGTCTGGCGGTATAAAGATCCCATAGAGTATATTTTCTAACCCCCTGAACTAACTTTATTCCTTTTGACTACACTTTTTTAGTTCAAATAAAAGTAAAAATACATCATTTTCTATTCCTTTCTAAAACCCCCTTCTTGCTTCCCATGTTTCTAAATACCTAGTTGAATGTATGAGTTGAGATGGTCTATCGACTTCATTTTGCCTTACATTCACAAAATAAAACTCCTAAAAAAAAGTTAAATAAAGGAAGAAATAAACTAGAAGATAGAAAGACGGGATTTAGAGAGAAATCAAGAGAGTCACTCACCATTTGATCTTAGAGCCGACGTCTCAAAGAATTTTATTTTTAGTTTTTTTTATTATACAAGTTGTATGAATATGAAATTTGGTACATGGCATCTTCTCATTGGGGCGCACCTATAAATAATATTAATTTTTTTTTGATAAAATATAATTATCAAAATACCCCTTGAAACTTTCAGGGGTATTTTGGTCAATTTATTTTATTGAAAATATTTGTTTTTCTATTTTTCACTAGTGCGAGTTTAATGAGGATTGGACGTCCAAAAGTTAGTGTCAAAATAGTTTATAGAAAAAAAGTTAAAAATAAAATAGTATAGAGACGTGACATTATGATTGGGGCAATCTTAGCCCTCCATTTAGAATGGACGGTTAGATATCGGGAAGCATATAAGTTTTATGCTGCAGGGAAAACATAGAAAGCTTGCTGGGAAGATATATTATGGGCTAGCTTTCTATGCTTCAGCTACAACATAAAACTTATATACTTCTCCCTATCCAACCGTCTATTTTGAATTGACGGCTAAGATGGCCCCAATAAAAGTCACATCACTATACTAATTTTTTTTTAATTTGTTTTTTACAAAATATTTTGACAACAATTTTTGGGTGTCCACTCCTATCTTAAACTTGCAATTGTAAAAAATATTATTTTTTCTCAATAAATAAAATAATTAAAATACCCCTAAAAGATTTAAAGGGTATTTTGGTTATTATATTTTATCGAAAAAATATTTTTAATATTTTTTGAAGTACGTCCCATTGAGAAGATGACATGTACCAAATTTCATATTCATAATTTTAAATAAAAATAAAAACAAAAGACTCTGAAGTATCAGATCTAGATCAAATAGTGGATCTAAATTGTGCGGTTGTATGGAGGGGGAAGTATATATCTTCCTATAGGGGAAGTATAGAAATATTTCCCATATACTATTTGAGATCTCTATGGTGTAAGATATATTTTAAAATCTAGGTTGGTTTAGAATATTATATGAGATCCCTATGTTGTAAATGTTGTAAGATATACTTTAATTTCTAAGTCGGTTTAGAAAGGAAACCTAAAAAAAAGTGGGTATACTGATATATTTTCCTAAAAAAATAAAAAGAAAAAACAATTGGGCAATGTTGAGAATATAGTGATTATAGCAGTTTTTGTGTAAGTTTCTTTATTTATTGTGGCTGTAAAACTTTGATCTCTAATGCGCACACGCGTATAAGAAAACCATCTCTTTGTTCCCCCCCTGTTCTCCTGGTCTGTTACACGACACATCTATGAGGCTGCTGGTCACAAGGTTTCCCACTTCACAAGGTCTTTCCTTCTTCTCCGCAAAATTAGCCCTTCTGGTTCATGTTACATCTCCCTTCATCTTCCCCAACTTGCCAAAAGAAGTAAGTCTTCTCACCCATGAACTCATTTGTTCAAGAAACTTCTCTCTTACCCAACAAGTCACTGAACCTTTAACATACATGAAGCTCTTCAACTCCCTATTCACAGTTCTCAAAAAAGAAAACAAAAATTTACAGGCTTTAAGATCTCTAGATTCATTGCTAAAAAATGACCTTTTATTTGATTCTGCAACTTCAGTTTTGGTAATCCATCGCCTTTGTGAGATTAACCAATTAGTGAGGGCAAAGAAAGTTTTGAGCCAATTGACAAGGAACCCAAAAATTTCTGGGTTTTTCTTGTACAGTATTGTGATTCACTGTATAGTAAAGGATGGTAGAATTAAAGACGTTGAATGTACTTTTGAGGAGATTATAGGTAATGGGTCTTTGGCAAATATAAATGTTTCAACATTTATGAACTATCTCTGCAAATTGGGAAAAGCCAGGGAGGCCAAAAATGTCTGTCAGCGAGTTTTAATGGAGAATGTAATTTTGGAATATCAGAGTTATTTGGCTTTAATTGGGGGTCTCTGTCAGAAAAATGAGGCCTTTTTGGCAGGAGAGGTCCTTCGAGCCATGGAGCAAAATGGCTTCCAACCGGATTACATCACTCATCTATTGATGTTCCAGTGTTTTTGTAGATTGGGTCTCGTGTATGAAGCTGATATAATTCTTAGAAGTATGATTATGAAAAATTACACTCTTGATATATGTGTATATGGGAGCTTCATTCATGGGCTATGCAAATCGGGTAAGCTTAGAGAAGCTGATAAGCTGTTCAAAAAGTTGATAAACAAGGAAACGACTTTGAGAGTTCCTAACGTGAAGCCTGGTCGAAGAGCCATTTTCCAATTGAATGTTAGTGGCGCTATCCCTGAGATTATGGCTTATGAGGCCTATTGCAGGTCCCTCTGTAATGTCGGTCAGTTAGAAGAGGCTGGTGTTGTGCTCAAAGCACTGATGAGTAAGAGAAATGTGCCTGAAACTTGTGTTTATGGCTCCTTCATTAGAGGGCTTTGTCGTGCTGGTAGGGTCTCTGAGGCCATGGAATTCTTTAACACCATGAGGAAAAAGGGGTGGGTCTCAAATGTGGAGATCACCCTTTGTGTTATTAAGGCTCTTTGTGAGATAGCTAAAACAAATGAGGCTCTTGGGCTTTTTGATGAGCTTTCGAAAGGTGGTTTTGTTCCAACAACTAGTGTGATCAATGATTTCCTCACTGGTTATTGGAGAGAAAGACAACTCAATGATGCAATGAGATTGTTTGAGAGAATAATGGATGGAAGTTGTGGGAAACCTGATGCTTCAACTTATAGTATTATGGTCACAGGGCTTTGTGAAAATGGGCATTTGTCAAAGGCTCTTTGTATTTTTCAAGAAATGATTAATAACAAAGTGCCTGTGAATGGCTCATTATATGATATCATCATTAGGGGGCTGTGTAAAATTGGGTCGTTTCAGGAGGCGCATATGCTTTTGAATGAGATGATTGAAAATGGATATTTGGCTTCATATCTGGGGTGGTCATCACTTGTTGATTCAATGCTTGAGTTGGATGGGGAGGGTCTCTCAGAAGGATACATCACACCGGTGCACTCGCACCAGCAAGAAAGAGGTGTACTATAGATACTAAAGGCACGGACTCTCTAAGTGACTATTGGGGAATTCTTGCCTCTCTAAGTGACTATTTGTGAATAGTGGCATATCAAAACTATTTCAAGCATAAAATTTCTCCTCACAACTACCAAAAAAGAAACCTCACATTTTTCAGGTTATTGATGATGGTTGGCAAGAGCTCATATTTCAGAATCTAATCTGGACCACAAATTTGATTTTTTTCAATTCATTTATTCCTTCACGGTGGAAAAAAAATAAAAACCTTTTCTTTGACAGCAAAGGTGTTCACCTGGTCTTGCAGTACGTCAGGTGAAACATGACACATAATTGAATTCCACTGATTTTAATACATCTAACGATATGGACCAGCAATTGAGATTGTTTACAGACATCCTTCCAGAGCTATGGTTCCTTTCAGCAAATGTATGTAAGGATGCAGGAGTTATTGGACATCAATATATGATTGTGAACGTATAGTACGCTTATTATGTTAATAACGTTATTGTCTTTTAAGTCAAGTAGTTAAGGCTGCAGTCGGCAATCATCACAAAACTGAAATTTTTTAATCCATATAGAATATTGAAAGGGTGTGGAAGATCTTTCCCCTTTCCATGTGAAGATCTATGGAACATTATGTGGTGTTTATGACATATGACATGGAAGTGAAAATCATTACATAATTTTATTTCTTGGATCCAAACACTGCTTATGGGTTGTTATTTCTGCTTTTTGTGAATGCTAGAAAGGTGTCTATGAAGGTCAAATTTTTGCTTGCTGATATTGATTTTAGAATTGGCCCTCAACCCTTTCAAAGATCTGTACATGAACTTCTGGTATGTGAATGGATGAGTATTTTGTGATTGGCATTGGTGTGAAAATACTCCCATCCCTAATCATATGAGGGAGTTTTTTCACACTCACGTGTACCAAACGCGCCCAAAGTGTGGAGAAAGCTGTCTTTTTCTATTGCTACTCTTGTCGCATTTTCTTCAAAAGAGAGTTAGGAAGTATACAGCATGCAGAATAGTTTGTGTTGCTACGTTATGCTTGATCATGACAAGTTTCATCTTTTAGATAGATGAAAATGGTTCGATTTATGAAGTACCGTTCATAGTTGTTTCTATTTCATGTGGTGCCTTGCTTCTGTGGACTTTGGCTTTCATTTTCGTACTGTTGGCCTTTATTGTACACCGAGAATTATTTTGAGATCGTCTGATGAAAGGTAGTATGAACTATGGAATGGTCTGTCCCCTCCTTCACAGTCTTCCTTTCTATTAACACGTATCTTCATGTTTTCCTCTGGTTAGAAGTTTCCTGAACCCATTTTGGTTTGTGGTAACACAGTTCCATCTCTATATTTTGGTTGACATGGGCCGGAGGAACTAGAGGAGTATGGAGATTTCCTTCCATTTAATGTATCATGTCTAAGGTACAGAATCTGTTTTAATGCGCTTTTGTGCACAGAGGGCATCAAACTGGAGGGACGAGCTGTATATGAAAAGTGAGACAAATATGAACAAACAACTTGAGATGCAACTATGGGACCTAAATTTCATACTTGTTTTCCAAATGCAGAATTTACAAGCACCTGAATCATGAGTTGCTACCTAATGCTACAACGACATTCTTTTTATTGGAAAAAAGAAAAATGGTTGACTGGTGTGAATATTATCCAAAACAGTAAAGATAAATCCTCAGGATTCCGTTGTGGGACATTCCCATTAAAAAGGAGTTTAGAGAGAGAAGTATTCATTCTTATGGGATTTTTTTACCTCATAAAAAGTGACCGTCTTTCTGTACGCCTTAAGCACCTGTCTCTCTCTGTTTCTATCTCTAGAAACTTTAGAATAAGAAAACTCATACGTGATTTAAGAGCTCTTAGGCATTTTATGAAAGGCTCAGGCTTTGCACTTCATATATTTTACTTTTTGTTCATTGGCCTAAAGTTGTCGGCATCAAACTCTCGACCCGGAAGAGCTGCATGCAAAAAGAAAGACCGACACTAACCAAGAAAGGGAAATCAAATTCGAAAAAGGTATGTAATCTGTATTTAATCCAAATATTTTGTATTTTTGCGACGTTGCGATTCACCCAATAAATCCAAAGAGAGAGAGTGTATTACCTAGATTGGATGATGTTGCTGGTGCAAAAAATAAAACTTAGAATATGCTAAATTATGTCATTTTTTTATAAAAAAACTGGACGTTCTCAACCCTTAGTAGCAAGGTTTTACAAATATGTGATTTGGACATAAAGCGGCCGATTTGGATCCCGCTAAATATTGGGAACCAGTCAGTTTTGTCGGAGAACCAGATCCATTTTATTTTTTAAATATTTTCTTCAATTTTTTGTTCCCTAATTTTTAATTTTTTATTTGTGGTTTACTAGGATGGATCGCAGATCCAGACCCCCAATCCATCGATCTAGACTAGTTTTCCAGAGTGGTGATCTGGGTTACTAAACGATGTTTTTAAACCTTGCTCAGTTGCATCTTATGTGTCTACGATACATCCATGATCGCACTCGCCTTTAGTTTTTTTAGAGAAAGCTTTTTATATGCCACTAAGTACAGGGAATTTATATAGGCCACCCCTCTCTTAGTTGTCCAATATATATGGACGGCTGAGATGGCTCCTAGTTGTCCAATATATATTGATGGCTGAGATGGCTCCATTTACACTGTCAGACCAAAACACTATTTTATTTTTAATTTTTTTTGTAAGTCATATTGACTCCAAATTCGGGGTGTCCATTCCTCTCATAGGATCTCACCTACAAAAATATTTAAAAAAATATTTATAAAAGATAAAGAGAAATTATCGGAAATGTAGCTTAATTTTTGGCTTATTAAAAAAAACCTGTACTTCTTTAAACTTCGTCCATAATTTTTTTTTTTTTGCATTTTTCAAGTTTTTTTGACCAAAATAACCTTCACGGTAGTTGTATAATCGTGAAGGTATCACGGCATACTTAGTACCGTAATGAACTTAATGTTTTGAAGTATCACTGTACTTCATGTGAAGTATCATGGTGCTTAAAATACCGCGATAACTATGTGAGGTATAACGCTTAAAATACCTCGATGACCATTGGGGCTGTTCTGATCTCGTAATTTCTTAGGGTACTAATTAGGACTTAAATGAATGGGTATTCAATTATGGACTTAATCAGTACTTGAGATGTGAGAGCAAATAGCTGGCTTCTGAAAACTCAACTCATGCAGCTTGCAGACTAAACCTCTAAAGGGCACTATCATACTCTTAACAGTTACAGAAGCTCCTTTGACAACCTTTGTCCTTAAGGGATTCAAGGTATCCTCAGAGATCGTTGAAGCTCTACTGTAACTGTACGGGTCTTTACTGGTCCAAGTTAATGTGGATTCAATGGAGGCAAGAGCCCCCACTCACTGGATTCATAATTCTCTACCAAACATTTTCGAATCCATTAAGAAGGTAATTATCTAAATGAACTCTGATGGGAGCAAGTGTTGTTCAGTAACTTCTCTGTTCCACCCGTTCATCTTTTTACTCCCAAATGGCCAAGTCATTCAACCTACTGAAACAGCTCCCCCCCAAAATCCCACCATGGTGTCTCTGGTCCCTCCAAAACCGTACCTAAAAACTTCCCCTACGGCCCAGAACATCGCATTCAAGAACTTTTACAATCACAAGCCTCTCCTACCAAAACATAGACTAAAGACTGTCATGGTTTTTTACGCATCGTCATACTCCTTTGTGGTCATAATTACATTTTAAGTATCGTGATACTTTACGTGGTCATCATGGTAAAAGTACTGTGATATCCTTTAAAACATTAAGCCCAACCCATCACAATACTAAGTATACCGTGATGCTTTTACAGTCATACGACTACCGCGAGTGCTATTTTGATAAAAAGAAGGCAAAACATGAAAAAAATGGTTATGGATGAGGTTTAGAAAAGTATAAGTTTGTTTTTCTTCTTCTAATACGCCAAAAATTGAAGTATATTTATGATAATTTATAACCAAAACACCCTTAAAATATTGAGGGGCAGTGTGGTCGTTCTATTTTTCCAAAAAGGTTTTTTAATAATTTTCGTAGAAGTGGAATAGTGGTGGTTAGGCAATGGTCGTGGTGGAGTGGTAGTCGTGGTGGTGATGTGGTGCTGGCTATGGTGGTGGTGTTGGAGAGAGAGAGCCAAGCATAATATTTCACAAAAGTACTTGGGAGTAATTTTGTGAAATATTCAATTCGGGAGCCCAATGGCGGTTAGGAATCAATTCAAATTTGCAAATCAAATATCTATTGAAGTTAAGTTTCTGGTCAAAAAATTTCAAATAAACCCAAATTGCAATTTGGCTTAGAAAGTCAGATGGTGCCTTATTATCATTTACTCGAACCATGAATCTTGTGTACTTTGAAGAAGTCAAACAGTAAAACTCAACCAAGAGTGATTGATAAAATAAACTTTTTCTTTTATATTTAGATATGAAAATAGATTTTTGGGCCATCTTAAAAATTTTTGACATCAAAATTGCGTGTTATGAGAAAGTTTGGAGGTCTGCCTTATTTTAAATATTTGGGCTTGCAACCTTATTATGCAAGCCTCACCCTTTTGAAAAATATTACTTGAATGCTCATGCCATTTTACAATATATCGTCCAATTTGATATTAGTATGTATGCTTTATAAGTTTCACACTTAAGTACCTCGTAAAAGATGTCCTTATAATTGCCTTTGTCACGAAGGTCCCTTCCTTTAATGGTAAAACTTTATATCATTTATCATAAGTAGTATTTATATCATTTAGCTCGAATCAATAAAATTCTTGAAATGCTTTGCTTGTTCAAGTCCTAAACTTTAATAGGGCAATTTGGTTATTTTTTTTAATATATGTTTTTTAATGAAGTACCTGAGAGTGAGAGTAATGAAACTTAAAAAGTATTCTTGCTAGTTAGGGCTGTTAATGGGCCTGGGCCAACCAGGTGGTTGTTGGGTTGGGCTATTTCTAGTTTGGGCCATGTATTAAGGCTTGGGAGGCCTAAAATATATTTGGGCCTAGCCCAAGCTAGCATTGGCTTGGCCCGAGCCAAACTTCAAAATTCTTATAAAAAAATAAATTTTCTCATATTTATGTAGAGCTCGGCTTGACCTGTTTCTTTAGCATCAGGTCAGGCTTAGGCCTAGTCATCGTGAATTAGGGTCAGGTTCAAGTCTATCATACACTGTTTTTGGTTGGGCTACCCAAGTCTGAAACCAACTAGTTAACCGCCCCAGTCCTAGTGTTAATGGGATGATTTGACTATCTTAATAATTTTATAAAGTGGTTTTGCCATGTAATTAAGGGTGCTATTTATGTGAGGCGCCCACCGTAAACAATCAAAGAGGCACCTCCAAACCGTAGGTGTAGTTTTGGTGTCGGAAATTCTTACAGTTGATTGAAAATATGTTTCTACTCATAATGATGAAATTTAAAGTTCCAAATATGACGTGGATCAAGTTGATGTATAGAAATTCGAAAATCTTGAAAATGGATGGCCTAAATAATGTGTTAGAAGATGCACTATTTTTAATAATTCTGAAATCGTTTTTTTTTTTTTCCATATCCATACACATCGAGGTTGCGATGATCAAAACAACATTTTTCAATCAGTTTGTAAGATGTCTCGCATCTACATTATCAAATTAACACCATATATAAGTTCTTTCTTTGCCCCTGCGGTGCACTTCCATCAATGAAAACGGAATGAACATCGTTTTGATGTGGCGAGGACAGCATGAGATTGAATTTTTATCCTTGTGGTTAATATCCATCAAATATGCACCATTTTTTGACTCCAAATACTTTAGGAGAGTAGAAATGAATTAGCAATGATCCGGATCTTTTGGGTAGTACTTTAGGGGGGTAGAAATGAATTAGCAATGATCCGGATCTTTTGGGTCAAGAATTACTATCCAAGATGGAGTTTTGGGCAACCATGGTTTGGGCAGTGGTTGCAGGTAAGTGAACTAACAGCCAACATTCCCTCTTTGCATATTCCTTTTTATATTTTATTGAAATATTAACCTTTCCTTTTTGGGCAGTATAAAAGAATGGGTCCATAACCAAAATATTTTCTTTCCTTGGGGGAGTATAATATTCATTTGCTCCTTTAGACAAAATACATCATGGGGATACTCTTTAGATCTTACAATTTGGGAATGTAATCTCTACAGCCCAAAGAATAATCTCAGGAAAAACAAGAAAAAGAAAAAAAGAAAAGGACAGAAACTCTCTATGCACTAGAAAAACTAATGCCTCAAGATTGAATAGAGACCATCTAATTTTTGAAGGGTTAGATCTAAGCGTCAAAAAACTATAAAATCATTTTCTTTTCTTTTTAAAATTATATAATTGTTATATGATTTCCAAAATTTTAGACTAAAAAAATAATCAACTTAGCTAGGTGTTGACTGAGGGAGTAAATGCATAGTTTGCTCCCATAGGAGCACAATGTATGCTCTAGGTCTATATGCATTGGGACTACAAAATTTGAAGCGAGCTAACTAAGAATAGTGTTATCAATATTGATTATGCTAAAAACCAATGTGGGATCAGGTTTAATCAAAACCATGATTGCTGGTTGACTAGATTTTAGAAACATAGAAAAATAAGAATGACAAGTTTGAGCTATGAAATATATTAAAAACTTATTTGGCCAATTAAACTAGACGAAATCAGCTGGTTTGATTGGCTAAAGCCAGTAAAACACGAATTTTGATCAATTTTTTTATTAAATCCAATTTTTGCTTTGGAGTAGATTGACAAAGGCACCTCATGGCACTCCAACTTATTGGATCGACTGGTCTAGTCAAGGTCTTGATAATTATCACTATTATATAGATTCATTAAAAATTTTACAAAGTTGTTAGATTTGGTTTAGCCCTATCGTGGCCCAGGCCAAAGCACGATCTGGCCTAGCCCTTGGATTATGGTGGCTTGGCTTTGGCTGGGCCCTCGAGTCACATTTTTTGATTCAGGCTGTAGTTATTTAAGATTGTGCTGGGCCGCCTAGCCTATTGCCAGCCCTACCACCATACTAGTGCCTCTTGTTTTATTTTTTGGGGAATACTGGCCTCTACCTATTTTCAGAAACAATCATAGTTTTTGAATGTGTAGGTAAGAATGAAAACCTAGAGCGATAGTTAAGGCTCAAATGGTGCTGCCACTGCGACCTCAACCCCATTCCCAAGTAGTGGGGAAATTGTGCTGGGCCATCCCACCCATTTTATTTGAAATAGGGCCAGAATAATTGACCAAGTCTGAGAAGAACGAAATATATAACCAAATAAGATAAAGGGTAGTTGCAACATTGTGTGTGGGAGTCGAAACTTTGTTCAATGTCATCTCTATCTTCATTGAGTTCGTGGCATAAGCTTAGAGGTGTTAAAAAATTGATACGTTAACCTTTATGCAAATGCCCATTAATGGATTTCTTTAACATTTTTTATTGGTAAATCTATCCAGTTTTTTACATGTCGTTTCTTCTTTCACTTTAATTTGTCAAATCCGATGCCTCCTATGCATTGGATATGACCTATCACATGGCTTGATGTGATCTCTCTCGTATGCTTGTATGCCTATAAATATGTTTATATGTAAACTGCAAAAGAAAAAGGAAAAAGATTTGAGTAAGCTCGATTGCTTTTATAACAATCTTATCCAACGGATGATATTGAATATGGGTTGATTTAACGGTTACGATCTCATTTTATATTTGAATTTTTATTTATTTTTATAAATCTAAATCATTTGAAATTTCAGGCGTTCATTTTTTCATCAAGGCGCACTTAATAAATATATTAAAAAAATAATTCATAAAATATAAATTGATTAAAATATCCCTGAAAAATTTCGAGGGTATTCTGATTAATTTATTTTTTGCATATTATTATTATTTTTAATATTTTTATTAGATTATCATAATTTTAAAGAATAGATGTTCAAAATTTCAAGTGATTTGGATTTGTAGAAATAAATAAAAAATTTAAATACAAAATGAGATCGTGACCATTGGATTGGATATAAATTCAATTTGGACTGTTGCCTGAAAATGTTATGTAAACAGCCTAACTGACACTATCTTTTTTTCAAAGAAAAACAATGTAACTATATATAGGTATGCATGCATGATTGCATAGACAACAACAAATGGCAACAACTCTATGGGCCTCCACCAATTGTTTTAATGGCCCCATAAACATAGTTTAAAACCTTATTCTTCATTTTTAGATGGCTATGGTGTGTTATGAAGATCGAAATATTCTTTTTGAACTTTGATTCTAGTCAATTACATTGTTCGTAACCACCCAATTTGAAATTTAAAAGACACGAGTGATTGTGACCTTCTTGTGCTAAAAGTAAATGATCTCGTTATATGGAATGCGTAGATGACTAGCTCCACGGTTTTAATAAGTAACCAAAAATTCTCTGGGCTCAGATTAGTTTATTGCATTTAACAAGTTAAAAAACATCCTTAGCTTTCTAAAAGCGATATTCAAACGACTTTTATCGTAAGTAATAAACTTTTTCAATGACTTTGCTCTTTATCTAAGTAGGATTCGTGTAGGCCACCCCAATTGTTTGGGAAAAGGTTTTGATGACGATGATGATGTTGATGATCTAGAATTTGACTTGTTGATATTTTGACCATCATGATCATGAAACTATTTTAACTTCTTTTTTTTTTTTGAACCTTTCATCACCATTTATTTTAATTTTCCTAAATTATCAAATTACACTATTTTTTGAGCTGCAAAATCATGATCTAAAACAGAAATGCATTTGACTTAAGATGTATTTCAGATCCTAAATTCCTCTAGATGTAATTTTTGGAAAGAGACCGCATTTGAATTTGACCTCGTTAATCAAATAAAGCTATTAAATCCCCACTACCAACTGTTTATTTGACACAATCTGCATTATCATGGATATGCTTGGTATGTTTCCTTCTATTATGTCTTATGTCAATTCTCACGTAATAACTAGCAGTCATATACATTCACTGAGCCATCAAGGTATGGAATAATCTCCAATTCAATACAAATAACAATATAATGGAAAACCTTTTCAGCTGGATTAAGTATTCTTCAATGGTAAAAATCAACAATCAACTACTATTTGCACCATCCTACATCAACTCAAATTTTACCAACGAGCCATGCTAACTCGAAAGTTTGTAAAGGAACCATTGTTAAGTGGGGCAGTTTTTGACCTAGAAAGCATAATCAAGAATTTCATAACCGGAGATTATTTGCAATAGAAGTGGGTTATCATCATCGTTATCGTTATTGTCAAAGCTTTTTCCCAACTTGGGGTTGGCAACACGAATCCTGGTCTGCCATTCTGTTATATTAAGGGTCATACCCTAAGTGATATCATAAGTTCCCATATCTTTTCTCGCTACTTCTAACCATGTCTTTTGGATCTACCTTTTGTTTTTTTTGAGCCTTCCACTTGAACTAACTCGCACATCTTAACAGATACTGTACTAGGTCTGCGGCACACATGGCCAACCACTAAAGTCTGCTCTCTCTCATCTAGAAGTGGGTATAAATGTAAAATGTCTCTAAAATCATAATCATTGAATCTCGAATGTTGATATTGAATTCTAGCCCAAGTCAAGGCATTTGATGATTGGACGAGAACCTTTCAAAAGAAATCATAGTGATGACTAGATACCTCTAATGCCAGATTTTTGACATTGTAAAGATGATAAATTCTAAGAAAATCATACAAATTTGCACATGTTTTTTTCTCAACACCAGACATGATGCCCATTATTGATGTTTGCTTCGCAAAATTAACCTCTTTGTCCAATGTACCTTACATAAATGACTATCTATCCGGTCCCTCCAGCCACGATCCTCTTTATAACTTCTTATCTATGTTACAAGGACATGGATACATTTGTCGACTTTCGACACATATATGCATATTAGAAAAGCCAATTCCTCAATTCACCTTTCATTTGGACATTTAAAGGGGGGCGGGAGATGTAGGATTTTAAGTGATATAATAGTTTCATAATGGCAGACCCCAAATAGTTGGGATACGGCTCAGATGATAATGATAGTACTTTCATAATGACAAAGAAAAAAAGTTAAACAAGAGTGCCAAGTTTGTAAAGTATTGGACACAGGTGGAGTCCTTATTTGCATCAACACATGCCAAAGAGAATCTAAAAAGTAAAAGCATGCAACAAATGGAGGATAGTCCCTGGAAACTTATTTGATTCATCTTGCACAACAAGCTGACAAATCTATTTGGCAAAAACCATTTGGGAATTCATTACACTAAACATGTATTGCAGTGAAGATGCACTTGCTATTTCTTCTAATACCCACTTTATCAGATAGCTCTTTGACAAAACCAGAGAATGAAAATCTATCAAGCCTTATAACACTCATAGAATTATTAATTTTCCTGTTCGAACATGACCTTCAATGATACTGTTCACACTGATCAATACAAGTATAAGTCTGCATCACAGAGCATGGTTGCAAGCACTGCTGCACAGGATTGACATTTCTGTCTTTTGCTCCCAAAAAGGATAAAGGGAAACATACCTCATAATCCATAATCCAGATACAAATGGGCAATAGATATAAAAGAAGAAAGAGACAAATGTTGCTAAAGATAAACAAGAATAAAATAAATAAATACTAGCTTCTCTACCACATATTCCAAAACGATAATGGCTAGTGGAGATCAGGAATAATTTGGATCTTTAGATAAATTTCACATGCTAGTTCACACAACCCATGCCAATAAAAACATCCTCATACCTACCCTTTGTGTGTGTGTGCGTGAGAGAGAGAGAGAGACTCACTTGACCTATATATATATATATATATA
>NW_006499858.1:4553543-4566822 GCF_000471905.2 Amborella trichopoda
CCTATATAGACCACCTCTTTCTTATCATAATGCCATTGCTTAGAGAAATGGAAGGGCAGTGTCGTTCCATTTTGCCTTTCTTTGAGCTATCCAAGGCTCTTGCTCTAAAGGGCATCAGAGTCTCCCTCATCTCCACTCCTAGGAACCTCCAAAGATTGCCTCCAATTCCTCAAGAATTAGCACCCCAGATAAATTTAGTGGGGTTCCCCCTACCCTTAGTTGAAGGCCTCCCAAAAAATGCAAAGGCCACCATAGAAAACATCTCTCTAGAGAAGGTGCAATACCTCAAGAAAGCCTACGATGGCCTCCGAGCCCCCTTCGAAGAGCTCGTCGCCAAGGTCTCTCCAGACTGGATCTTGGTCGACTTTGCACCATATTGGGCACCTGCCATTGCTTTCAAATATGGGATTCCTTGTTGTTTTTTTATTGTTTTCAGCGCAGCTTGCTGTGCTTTTGGCGGTGCTCCTGAGTCATTGAACGGTGTCAATGAAAGGAAAAAGGTCGAGGACTTCACAGTGGTGCCTGGGTGGATCCCCTTCCCTTCAACTATTGCCTTCAGGCCCCATGAAGTTCATAAAATCTTTCAAGATGCCTCTTTCGACATTCCCAATGCTTCGGGCGTCTCTGACGGTTATCGTTTCGGGTCTACCATAGAAGGTTGTAGAGTTGTGGCCGTTCGAACATGTAATGAATTTGAGGAAGGCTATCTCGACCTTCTCGAGAAACTCTATGAAAAATCTGTAATCCCTATAGGCTTTCGTCCCCCAGCTCGAAAAGAGAGAGAAGGCAGTGGCAATAGCTGGAATGATGAGAACAAGTGGGACATAGCTTTTCACTGGCTAGATGCCCAGCCCCTAAGGTCAGTTGTGTTTGTTGGGTTTGGTAGTGTGTAGATTGAATATAGAACAAGTGCATGAGATAGCCTATGGTCTAGAGCTCTCTAAGCTGCCATTTGTTTGGGCCCTCAGGGAGCCCTTGAGGTCCAAGATGGCTCAGGAATCTTATCGGAAGGGTTCGAGTCTCGAACTGAGGGGCGAGGGATCGTGTGCATCGGTTGGGCTCCTCAACAGTCGATCGTAGCTCACCCCTCAATTGGGGGGTGCCTGTTCCACTCTGGGTGGGGGTCTATCATAGAGGCCCTCACACATGGTCTTGCTTTGATCATTCTCCCTTTCATTGCAGACCAAGGGCTCAATGCTAGGCTCTTAGAAGAAAAGAAGCTGGCCTTTGAGGTAGAGCGCAATGAAAATGACGGAAGTTTTACTAAGATTTCAATTGCCAAGGCCTTGAGGCTTGCTATGGTGGAAGAGGAAGGGGAACCCCTTAGGATCAAGGCAAGAGAGATGAATCCAATTTTCGGTAATAGGGAGCTTAGTAACATGTACCTGGATGGGTTTGCCAATTTTCTCAAGGATAATAAATAGAATACTTAATAAGCTGGAGTGGAAGGAAAACCCATCGGAAAAGTTTTTTCTACCTCGAGATGTATGGATATGAAGAAAAAAAAAGATCTCTTGTATTAAAAATAGTACATCTTTGAACACATTATATGGACTATCCATTTTCAAGATTTTTAGGTATTTACATATCTAGTTGTTCTGCACCATTTTTAGAGCTTTAGATTTCATAATTAGGAGTTGACTGAGATTTCTCATGTTATCCTAAGAGCTTTTGGCATCAGACTTCATCTTCTAATTGGGTTTGAGGTTGTTTAAGGAATGATGTGCTTCTCTCTCCCATGTCTTTTTGTTTTTATCCATGTCTAATTTTTCTCTACCGACGAGCGGTGTTTTTCTCTCAACAATCAAACTATTATGCTCTATAAGAGGCCATATCCTCAATGATGCTATGAGTCCCCATATCTTTTCTCACTACTTTCAACTATCTCTTTTTTTATATTGACCAGATGAGGAAAAAAAAAGAAAAAAAAAAAAGAAAGAAAGAAAAAGATTTTAAGTTTCTAAGCACTTAGATTTGATGGTCATCAAATTAATTATTCTTCATTCAACAGGCACATCATGTTAAAAATTTTATTTTATTTTAATTTTATAGTGTTTTATTTTTTAAAATAAATCACTAAGTTGAAGAGGTTGCATCCATCAAAATGGGGAGTTTTAGCTTAGAATTGAATTTAAAGATTGTTGATGCAGGAGCATATAATCTTTTCGCTTTTCTTTTCATCTCCTTTATCAGTTAAAAGTCTCATCATGACATTCCTTTTATATTTGGACCAGGAGGATTGTTAATTTCTTTTAGGTAAATTTATCAAAGGATCTGGATTTTATGCGACCGAGCCTGCATATGTAGAAATATAGGACTCTTAATAAATCTATTTTTGAGATGGATTTTAAGACTTAAGTTTTAAGGACACGTAATATCTAACACGGAAATCATGAATATGAAAAGATAAATAAATTTTAAAAATTAGAAATAATAATTCTAGTAAAAAAACATTTGGACTGTTAGTTTCCATTGTTTTTAAATGAAACACCTACTTGCATCCATCTTTAAGATGGATGCTTTACACGTTCTGGACCGCATATGTAGAAAGGAAGTCCAGCCCGCATGAAACAATTTCCCTTTATCAAAAGGCCCATATGGGATTAACTAATCAACATTTTACCGTTTGGAATTATTCCAACTCAAGACCATATGTTTACTTTATGGGTATTTTGAAGCTAAAATAAAAGATAAGGGTAAAGCGTTAAATTGTTCATCTGTCATAGGTAATTTGATAAAGTTTCTTACTTTTATGACAAACAATCATTTAAATTTCCACTTATATTATTTTTATTCAGGTATTTTCCCTGGATGTTTCTTGAGAATCTCCGGGCCAAAACCAATGATGCAAGTTCCTCAATCCCGTTGCATTAAAAATCTCCACTTTGCCTTGTCTTTCTTAGTTTTTTCATAGGGTGTGGTTTCTATAAGGTTCCAATCTTAAACAATTCAAAGCATACCTTCAAATTTTATCATAACATTTAATTTTGGTGTAAAAAATTCTCAGGATTATCTAAAAATCCATTTTCATATTTAATTATTAAATTTTAAACTTAAAAAATGGTTAAAAACAAGTAGATTTATAAACATATAAATGTTTTTGAAAATGGATGGTCTAGATAATGTGTTGTAAGATGCCCTATTTCTGGAACTAAAAATCAATTTTTTTTTTTCCATATTCATATAATATCGATGTTGAGATGATTAGTTAGAGGGTTTTTCAACATCAGAACAATCTTTTCCGATAAATTTTTGAGACGCATACGTAATTCTACATTTTAAGGTTGCAACCTTGTATAAACTTTTTCCTTTTTCGTAAGCGAGGCATAAATCTTAGTTTCAAAATTAAATTTCACGGATCCAAAATTTTTATCATCAATTTCACCAAGAACTTGTACAATATACACCATCTCTAGTATGCCACACACAAGGGCCATCCATCGTCCATGGTCAATGATTGACCCATGCGTCCTTGTAACTATAATGCTACTCCTGTAACTAGTTTTGATAAAGAAGTTTGAAGCCTATTAAGGAAGTTTTTATTTTATTTTTCTCTTTTTTTCCATAGCTCAGTGGGGAGTAAGATCCTCTTACCTTGACGTTTGTAAGACTCGAGCCTGAGAACCGAACGCCGCGAATTCTATCGCCCGACGCAATGGCCAATTTGTACCCAAACTTCTTGCATATGTTAAGGAAGTTTCTATATCAAATTTATCTTCAACATTGAGACATAATTAAAAGTAATCCATCTAGTCATCATTAGCTTCACCTAAGTCATCATTTACTCAATTGGACTTTGTTGTAGTTGTCCATGAAGAAGCGATTCCAATACGGATGCATCCGTAGCTGTTGAGGTAAGGTGCACCTTCAAAGTTTATCATGATATATAATTTTGATGTAAAATGTTATTAGGATTATATAAAAAAATATATTTTTATATTTAATTATAAAGTTTTAAATTTAAAAAATGGTTAAAATCAAGTAGATCTATAAACATATGAAAATCTTGAAAATGGACGGTGTAGATAATATGTTGTAAAATGCACTATTTCTGAAACTTAAAATCTTTTATTTTTCTTGGTCAATCAAAGGGCTTTTCAACATTAAAACTACCTTTTCCGATGGATTTTTGAAGTGCATCCTTAGTTCTACATTATAAGGTTGCATCCTTATATAAACTTTTTCCTTTACCTCAATTGTGAGATCAGTCTTGAGATAATGGAGAGGTTGGCAGCACAATTCCACTGTTTTCTGAATTCCTTGCATGTCCCACTTTTAGAATTGGGAGTGTAGAGGTCCTACGACTCATTGTATTTGAAAGAGGGCACTACAACATGACAATATCTGAGGAAGAGTAGTTGCAAGTGTGCCCAAAAGGGCAAAACCATTTGGTTCCACTACCACACTGTTTTTATATTTTCAGTGGCACAAGGGCACAGAGAAATCCCTAGTGGATCTTTATGCACCATCATTGATGTAAACATCGACCATTGTTTATTGATTAAACAAACCAGTTTTCATGGATCTAGACATCTACTATTCTCTATGATAAACCAAACTAGTTTTTTATATGTTATTTGTTCTTTAACTTGATTTTGACAAGTCCCATGCTTTTCATATTGATTCTTCATATCAAATTTTAAACTATTGTTATCTCTCTCATGTGTATACATGCTTCGCTTGCATATATTTAAAACCCAACAATTTCTGATTTGGATTGCTAATTCGGAAGAGAATCGGTCAGGAGTTGATTGGTTCTAGAATAGTATTGGTCCCATGCCGCGTTCTCCCCTTTATCTCCAACACCGCACCCCTTTATTCTTTCTCCTATATATATATATTCTCTTTAAGCTCATCTAATATTATTTTAGGTCCCTTTAAATCTCCACCCCATAATTTAAATTTTGCATTTTTTATTTGTTTTTAAATACTCTTTTGCATCACTGGTTCAATCCAACCCATACTCTATTTAGATAATCAATCTAGAGATCCGACATGGATGTCTAGGTTTTGAAAGATTGTTCACTTCATTTTTTTCTTGGTCGGTCTAGTTCATTACGTTTTATAATATAGACATCCTAAGCTTTATAAAAGCTATCTTCAAACAATTTCTAATATATAGATAAATTATTTGTTGATTGTGCATTTCTTCATAATGTTTTAATTTTAGTTTTAAATATTTGGGAAAATTATAAATCCCCCTCTAATTTCAACTTTTTACATTTCTACCCCTCAATACTTTTTTTATTATACGCTAAACCCCAAGACTATTTTTTCTTGTATTTATCCCGTAATCAAATAATGAAAGCATTTTGAGACCAAAATGCCTTTTTCTTCTCTCTCTCTCTTCCCCTTTTTAACATTTTTTTTTATATTTCTCTCTCACCCATCTTCTCTCTCTTTCTCTCTACCCTCCCTTACTCTTTCTCTCTCTATCCTCCCTCATCGTTTCTCTCTATCTATCTTTCTCTGTCTACCCTCCCTCATTCTTTCTCTCTCTACCACTCCCATGCCCATAATACGGTTTGACATGTTTTTGTGCCTGATCGAAAAGTTTTTTGCAGTCCGACACAAAAACGTACTGGACCGCATTATGGGCATGTGAAAGTTATTGGAATCTGATGCGGTCCAACATGTTTTTGTGCCAAGCCGAATTTTGTTTGGTGATCTGGTACGTTTTTGTGCTGGACTGTAAAATTCTTTTCGGTCCGACACAAAAATGTATTGGACCGCATTATGGGCATGTGAGTAGTAGAGAGAGAAAAAATCAAGGAGGGCAGAGAGAGAAAGTGAGGGAGAGTAGTTAGAGAAAGAGAAATGGGTGGAGAGAGAAAGAGAGGATGGTTGGAGAGGGGTAGAGAAAGAAAGTAAGAGAGGGTTATATGTCTAAAAGGAATAAAAGAGAAAAAAAAGAGAAGAGATATGAAAAAGGGTATTTTGGTCTCAAAATACTTTGACTATTTGATTGGGGGTAAATACAAGAAAAAAATAATGTTGGGGTTTAGGGTATAATACAAAAAGTATTAGGGAGTAGGATGTGTAGAAAGTTGAAATTGAAAAGGTATATATAATTTTCGCTAATTTTTTTGGAGACTCAATACACATTTTCTTTTTATGAAATGACCAATGTTAAGAAATTATAAAAGGAAAAAAAAAATCTAAAAATAGAAAATATATTTGTAAAGAAAGATCAAGAAAACACATCAAAATGAGGTTAAAAATAGTAAAAAAAAAGATTTTTTAAAAAATCAACTTTTATCTAAGGGTATTTTTAAAATAATCTAAAAATGAGTGAAAAATATAAAAACAAGTATTTATGACCAAAACACTTTCCAATATTTACCAAAATGACATATCCCAAATAAATTTCTTACTTTAGGATTTTTAATGACTTCTTTTTTTTTTAATATCCTTGAGTCAGACACTCAACTTAGGACAACTCAGGGTTCGCATGGGCCCGAGCCGGAATAACTCGGCCGACTTTGCGAACGCTGGAAATAACCTATATGTCTACCTCGTTTTCCTATCAATATTGCAAGATTCCAATTTCTTTTTCTTTACTTGTTATTAAAGATAAAATATCATACGCCAGCTCAGAGCCTCAGACACATACACACCAACAAACACATATGCATAAAGATTAAAGAGTCACTTTCCTTTTTAGGTACTTCAAACTTTTTTTGGGTGAGTCATTAGGAAGAGGGCATGTAGGAATTGAGCCTAGGATGTCTAAGTGTTAAACAATTAATTAAATAATGGGTGTGGTTTCTATAGAGCCTAGGCTCTAAACAATCAAATTAGAGCCTATCTTTAAATAATGTCGAGAAATGTGATTTTAACATTGAAAATCTTTGTGATAGCCTTAAAATATATTTGTATCTTTATTTATAAAGTTTAAAACTTCAAAAATGATGTAGATCAACAGATCTATGAAAATTTGAAAATCTTGAAATTTGACGATAAAAAAATGCATTACAAAATAAATTATTTCCAAAACTTAAAATCAAATTTTTTCTCATGTCCATGCATCTAGATGTCAAGATGATCAATTTGAAAAAATTTTAGCATCAAAATAATATCAGTCTAGGGAAATTTTTGATGTAGGCTCGAAAGTGATTGTTTAGAGCCTCCGCTCTACATAAACTTTTTCCTTAATTAAGTAGCTACTTGGCCTATATATACTATCTATTTCTTGGCCTAGGGCCTATGCGATGCGAAATGGATCAGTAGAGTTTTCATGTTGTGATGGTACCCTGGTTGGCCTTTGGGCACACGATGCCTTTCTTTGAGCTCTCCAAAGCCTTAGCTCAAAAGGGCATTACAGTCTCCTTCATTTCCACCCCTAGAAACCTCCTCCAATTCCTCCAGAATTAGCACCCCATATAAATTTAGTGGGGTTCCCACTACCCTTAGTTGAAGGCCTCCCAAAAAATGCACAGGCCACCATAGACATCCCTCTAGAGAAGGTGCACTACCTCAAGAAGGCCTACGATGGCCTCCGAGCCCCCTTCGAGGACCTCGTTGCCAAGGTCCCTCCAGTGGTGGACTTTGCAACATATTGGGCAACTTCCATTGCTTCCAAATATGGGGTCCCTTGTTGCTGGTTTAAAGCTTGCAGCTCAGCTTTCACTGTCTTTCTTGGTCCTCTCCACTCTTTGAAAGTTCTCAATAATAGGACGACTGCGGAGGACTGAATTGTTGTACCCAAAGGGGGTCGCCTTCCCTTCAACTGTTGCTTTCAGGCGCCATGAAGCTCAAGCTTATATTCAACATGCCCTCACAAATCTTCACAATGAATCAGGTATATCTGACATGTGCCGTATACAGTCCGTCCTAGAAGGTTGTAGAGCTGTGGCCCTTCGAACATGCAAGGAATTCAATGGAGACTATATTGATCTTCTCGAGAAGCTCTATGGAAAATCCATATTCCATCTAGGCTTTCTCCCCCCTTCACAAACAGAGAGAGAAGGCAATGGCAATAACTGGATTGATGAGAACAAGTGGTCCACAACCTTTGAGTGGCTAGATGCCCAGCCCCTAAGGTCAGTTGTGTTTGTTGGGTTTGGGAGATCGAAAGGTTAATCAGGCTTCCATTGGTCCAAGTAAATCGAGACCCCGAAATTGACATATCAACCAGAGCATTGGACTCAATAAACTGGTTAAACATGTGCATAGAACTATTCATAGCCCCCCCATTACTACTTTCTTCCGACCATCTTATGAAATTGAAGTCCCCCCTAAAACAAAGCGGTAAATCAGTAGACCGAAAAATATCAGACAAATCAGAGATAGAATCTTCCTTAATAGCAATAGTGTGTGGACCGTACACATTCACCAGTCCCCATTTAAAGGCAGCATGGGGACCCACAAAACCGACAAATAAAAGGTTCAATTTAACTATAACAGTAAAAGATTGAACCACAGAAGGATCCCACAAAACCCAAAAACCCCCAGAGGCACCAACAACATCAGAACCAACAACATTAACACCACATGATCCCCATACTTCCCTGACTCCCATAACAGAAGGAGCAGGCAGTTTAGTTTCTTGAAGAATTACAATAGTAGGTTTATATTTAAAAATTAAAAACCTAACATCCTTTTTCCGTTTGAGGTCACCTAGACCTCGAACATTCCATGATAGAATTAACATTAAAAAGAAGGTGCAGACGACGAACCTAGACCATCCTTAAAAGAAGCAGCAAAGGCTTCCTCCATAATCATGGCCTCTTCCAAGCTTTCATCCAACTCTTCTACATCAGCAGAAGAAACAAAACTATCTTCAGCAGGCTCATCAGCAATAATAATACCTCTCTCAGTAGCATTCATTGGAATTCTCTACCGTGCCTGTAACCTCGCCGAAAACCTTGTAGGGTTGGCCATGGCCTTACTTTTGCCCTTAGATTTGCCAATCCTAGAATACAGAGTTATAAGGGAAGCGTTTAAAGTCGAAGAACCTTGACCCATAACCAAAGGAACATCTGCCATAGTATTATTTATCTCATCCACCTTCTTATTCTCTATCCTCTTTTTCTCAATGATATCCTTGAAAACTATACCAATAAGGGATATTGAAGTCCATCCTTGAGTCGGAGACCAAAGAATGAACCTTAGCCATCATGCAAGGGTAGTAGCGGCAACCTCAACAGGAGCAGAGAGCTCTGGTTCCTCCTGAACAGTCATGGTCTCCGTCCTAGAGGTAGAGAACTGGAGCAAGAGGCGCACAGGCGCTGGGATAACACTCAATGGCGGAGTATCTTCCACCCCAACCATCGCAAGATCATCAGAGGAATCCAGCTCCATCAATGTTTGCACATCCAGATTTGGATGATCCACACCATCCCCGACTACCAACTGGTTGTCCTCAATGTCATCGATCACCACAAAAGATAAGCGATCCACATTCAACGCGTCGAAGGAAGGGTGAGAAGACACCCTAGTCCTGAGAGCCGCTCTACGATGCCTTAATGGGTACATCATGGCAAGCACATAATGAACAAGCAGCTTTGAGCCTCTTTGGTAACCCACCTCCACCAGAGCCGAGAAGATGAAGAACCAACTCCAATGGTCAGAACCAACTCCATCGTGCACCTTCGGAAACAACTGCTTAGAAGGGGGAGAAAAACCAGGCAACGCTGCTGTTCTCGAGAAGAAGGAGAAAGAGCAATGATGGTCAGACCATAGCAGTGCCTCATTCGCCGGCACGTCGATCCTTTTCTCCGAATCTTGTGCCGCCATCCCATCAACTTTAGAAGAACTGCCAAAAACCGATGCTCTCGCGAGATCATTTGATTTGTCTTCAATGGACTACTTAGAAAGCGCTGTATCTTCCTTGAAAAGGCCCGCAAGAATCCACCGTTTCGGAATTTTTAAATTTTGAAAGCAAGAATCCACCGTTTCGGAATTTTTAAATTTTGAAACCTTCTTTTCTTTACGACCGGCGGTTTTCTTTCCGATTATTGGCCAGTGGAAAAACCTTCCCCACGGCCGCTGTCAGATTTTGAATCTTCCCTTTCCGATGTGAAACCATTTTCCATTCTTCCTGAGTTTCAGCTGTAGAGATCATCGCTACCGGTTGCAGAATCCGCTTCTCAGAAGAGATGGAAATAACAAAGTAATCGTGACCCACCAAAAGTCTAACTGTCTTTGGAATGGGACCCCAATCAACTTCCAAATACGGACTTTGACCGCTCGAAGATCAAGCCTAGTAAAGGAGTCCATATCGACATCACAAAATTCCCCTCAACAATTTGCTATCAAACAAATATTGGCCACTATCCACGCTTGAAAAGGAATGCCAACTAAACGAATCCAGAGGCTTTATTTAGGCATGTAAGACAAATGGGATGAAGCTTTCCAAGTATCCAATGACAACAACTTCCCTCTAATGCAAACAAACCCATTAGACAGTGCAATCTCCGCATCCTCTTTGGATCGAAGCAAAAAAACAATCTTATTCTCCCCACAGATCTTAACCTTTGGAGCATAAGAGAGATTCCATCCCCTCTTAGCCCAAGCACTCAATCCGAAGATGTTAGTAGATGGAGGTGAGAAGGAACCCTCAATAGGAAAACCAACATCCATAAAAAGACCAAAACACAAATTATACTTTACCTTAACCACATCCACCTTCAAACCTTCCACACTCTGAACACGATCACCACGCTCTACATCATCCTCGTCTACTACCTCCACACTCTCTATCGTGCTCGTCTACTACCTCCACGCTCTCCATCGTCCTCGTCTACTCCATCTAATCAAAAGGACCTTTACCGAAAAAAGATCAAAACTTCTCTGGCTGATCTTTCGGAGCCTAGAAAAAAAAAAAAAAACTGTTTATATTTTTTATGAAGGAGACTTGTCTATAAAAAAAGACTTGTCTATAGAATATCGTTTACGAGACTCATGGAGAGAGAGAGAGAGAGAGGAAAGTTACAGATTTATGAAGGCAATAACTTGCGATTCAAACTGTTTATATTTTGATAAAAGCCATGGGTGGGTTGTAACCAAAATATCTTATTAAAAAATGGTATTATTTTAACCTTTTATTGGTGTATTCTACTTAAACCTTTTCTCTCTCTTTGCCCTGCATATAGCAAGAAGCTAAGTGGGAATTGTCCCACATCGGTAATTTTATTGAACCAAGCTCTTTAAAAGCAACAAGGCCGTTTGTTTTAAGAGGTTGTACTTAAGCAGCAGTACAACATGGACCATGTTGCAGAGTGCCCACATATAAAATACCATTTTAGAATTACAAAAAACGTGTTTCAAAAAAAAAAAGAATAGAAAAGAAAAGGCAACAAAATATGTGAGGTCACAATCCGGTTCGTGACGCGATGTGTTTCAAAAATAAGAAGAGAAAAGGAAATAAACATATAAAAAACTATTTTAGAATCACAAAAAAAAAAACGTGTTTATGGTTCGTGATGTCATCCGAGTTGAGTACCTCTCGGATTTGAGTATAAAATGGGATCCGAGTGAGTCCTTGTCATAAATCGTCGAGATGTTATTGTTTTTTGGAAACAAAAAAAAGGAAAAAAGAGACAAACATATTAAAAACTATTTTAGAATCACAAAAAAAAATGGTGTTTGTAGTTCGTGACATCATCTCGACGTGTTTCAAAAAAAAAAGACCATCTAGACTATTTATGGTAAGGACTCAGTCATATCCCATTTTATACTTAAATTCAAGACAGATTGGATGATACTCGATTCAGATCACCTGATTTTGGATCGAGTGACCGATTTTTTAAACACTGCCCTTAATTATTAGTTGTCCATGAAGAAGTGGTTCCCATGATTTACTCAATTGGACTTTGTTTGAGATCACTGTTGAGATAATGGAGGGGTTGGGATCACAATTCCACTGTTTTCTATCCTCTAAATTCCTTTCATGTCATACTTTTAGAATTGGGAGTGTAGAAGTCCTTCCATTCATTGTATTGAAATAGGGCACTATAACATGACAAAATTTGAGTAAGAGTAGTTGCAAGTGTGGCCAAAAGGGCAAAACCATTTGGGTCCACTACCACATTGCTTTTTTATATTTTCAGTGGCACAAGGGGCCATAGAAATTGCTAGTGGATCTTTATGCACCATCATTGATTTAAACATCTACCATTGTTTATTGATAAAACAAACCAATTTTCATGGATCTAGACATCTACTATTCTTTATTGATAAACCAAACTGGTATTTTATATGTTATTTGTTCTTTAACTTGAATGTGACAAGTCTCTCATGCTTTTCGCCTTTGATTCGTCATAGAAAATTTTAAATTGATGTGATCTGTCTCATGTGTGTACATGCTTCACTTGCAGTTATTTAAAACCCGGTCATTTGTGATTTGAATCATCTATTTGGATAAGAATCGGTTAGGATTAAACTGGTTCTAGTATAGTATTGGTCTCGGTTGTATTCGCCCCTATATCCCCAACATCCCACCCCTTCTTCTTTCTCCTATGCATATATTCTCTTTAAGATTATCTAATATTATCTTAGGTCCCTGTAAATCTCCGGCCCATAAACTCTTAGTTTAGATTTTACATTATTTTATTTGTTTTTAAACTAGAATCACACTGGTTTGATCCAATCCAGACTCGATTTGGATCATCAATCCAGAGATCCGACATGGATCTCTTTAGGTCTAGGTTTTGAAACAATTTTTTTCTTGGTCGGTTTAGTTCATTGCGTTTAAGATAGACATCCTAAGCTTTATAAAAGCTATCTCCAAATGATTTCTATAGTATATAGATAAATTAACTATTGAGTTTTGCTCATAGTGTTTTAAGTTTTTTTTTTTTTTTTTTTGAGACCGTGCTGATTCAATGTCGTTCCCCTTTCTTTGTATATTGAAAATTATCAACTATATATTTTGTCTGATTTTTTTATAATACCTATGCATTTTATGAAATGACCAATGTTGGAAACTACTACTCAGACCTAGTACTCGGCCCGTGCCCGATGTACTCGGACCGAGTCCGAGTAACACGGCTCAAGTAGTGTCAAGTACTGTAGCAAAAAAAGGTTAAAATATTATAAAAAATCCAAAAAATAGAAAATATATGTTTAATAATCTAAACTCTTCACAACTTGATCAACATGTATCTTAAGGCTCTGAAACCAATTGATATGGGGAAGATGAAGGGAAAAATAATTGAAACAAAAATAATAATAAAGAGTGAGAGAATATACCATCTCTAGGTAGACAAGGGAGTCCACCCTAAAAGATCTTTTCATAAGACGTAAATTCTTTACTCAAATCCAATGCTCTGTTTAC
>NW_006499858.1:4566882-4579575 GCF_000471905.2 Amborella trichopoda
CTTACAATTGTACAATAATACTATTTTAATTAGATGATATTATAAAATATTTTTAGGATTTTTTATTATTATATAATAAATAATATAAATATTGTTGGTATATAATATTATAGTTAGTTAGGTTGTAATAATTTGGGTTTTTTTAGCGGATTGGGGTTTTTTGCCAATTCGAGATATTAGTGGCCAAATTTTCATCGATTTAGTCAACTCTTTATTGTTGTCCATATATGATTATATAATTAATCTATGATAATTCTATGATTTCTTTTGTGTGATGTAAATTTAATGGTCAACATAAGTTCATATAGGGAAAGAGTATCTCAATATTCACAAATTGATGAAAAAAATGAAAGTTAATAATGTAGTACCCTCATTTCTTATTGGATTTAAATAATTTTTTCGGATTTTTTTGAAGCTTTAATCCGACCGATTCAGCAGATTCCCAATCCGGATCGTCGATTCACCGATCCGGATCGGTTTTTGAGATGCCCGATCCGTGTCACCGATCCGTTTTTTAAACCATTGATCATGACCTTTGCAGTTCCGTTAGATACCAATTCTAATAACATTGCTTAATTCCATACCCTTGATATAGGAATTTCATTCACTCTGGAGTTAAACTGTGTATCTTTTGTTAATGAAAGTGACGCCAAAGCTTCTTGTTGATTATATGAGTAGTCGTTGCAGGCCTTATTGGAGATTGCACTTAAGTTTGACTAATTATAGCTCTAAGCTTGCATCTTTTTGTGATCAACAGTGGAAGATCCGACATGCTTATAGGGTGGCCAGAATGGCTGCGGATTCTTTGGCCAAAGCAGTGGTTTCTATGAATGAAGCAGCGGTGTGAGGTGTTTACGCCCCTAATTTTGTAATGCCTTTCATTCTATCTGATGTTGTTAGTGTTCCCTTGCCAAAGGCTATTTAAGAATTGTTCATATAATATTTTTTTTGATTATTTAATAAAAAGGGCATAGGCCCTGATATCCCCACTCATTCACCAAAAAAAAGCTTCTTCAACTATTATATTTACTATGACTTTTTTAGACCACCATATTTTTTATTTTGGGTAGATCAGTGGGTATTATACAAGCCTCTATCCATTTTATACCGTTAGCTAAGGCTCACATAGTACTACCACGGCAACCCCAAATTTATACCACCACATTTGTCTTTTACAAAATAACCAATATGTTTACCTCTTCTCCCTGTGAAATATTGTACATTCCAATTTCATTTTTTTTACTCGTCATCAGAGAAACTTTTCACTCACATCAAACACAGTTACACAGAGACACACACACCTATATATACTAGCTCTTTCTTGTCACCAGAGATAAATTTTTCAGTCACATCAAAAACAGTTACACAGAGACACAGACCCACATATACTAGCTCTTTCTTTTGATAAGGCGTATGCGATGAGAAATGGAGCGGGAGAATGTTCATGTTGTGATGGTACCCTGGTTGGCCTTTGGGCACATGATCCCTTTCTTTGAGCTATCCAAAGCCTTAGCTCAAAAGGGCATTACAGTCTCCTTCATTTCCACTCCTAGGAACCTTCAAAGATTGCCTCCAACTCCACCAGAATTAGCACCCCAGATAAATTTAGTGGGGTTCCCCCTACCCTCAGTAGAAGGCCTCCCAAAAAATGCAGAGGCCACCACAGACATCCCTTTAAAGAAGGTGCCCTACCTCAAGAAAGCCTATGATGGCCTCCGAGCACCCTTTGAGGAGCTCGTTGCCAAGGTCTCTCCAGACTGGATTGTAGTGGACTTCGCACCATATTGGGCAACTTCCATTGCTTCCAAATATGGGGTCCCCTGTTGCTGGTTTAATGCTGTCTCGACGGCTTTCACTGTCTTTCTTGGTCCTCCCCACTCTTTGAAAGGTCTCTGTAGAACGACGACTGTCGACGAATTAATGGTGGTACCCGAGTGGATCACCTTCCCTTCAACTATCGCTTTCAGGCGCCATGAAGCTCAAGCTTTTCTTCAACAAGTCCTCACAAACCTTCACAATGGATCAGGTGTCTCTGACTGGTACCGTGTACAGTCCATCCTAGAAGGTTGTAGAGTTGTGGCCTTTCGAACAGGTAAGGAGTTCGACGGAGACTATATCGATCTTTTCGAGAAGCTCTATGAAAAATCTGTATTCCCTCTAGGCTTTCTCCCCCCTTCACAAGCAGAGAGAGAAGGCAACGACAATAGCTGGATTGATGAGAACAAGTGGTCCACAGCATTTGAGTGGCTAGATGCCCAGCCCCTCAGGTCAGTTGTGTTTGTTGGGTTTGGGAGTGAGTGTAGACTGAGTATAGAACAAGTGCATGAGATAGCCTACGGTCTAGAGCTCTCTAAGCTGCCATTTGTTTGGGCCCTTAGGAAGCCCTTCGAGACCCACGATGGCTTAGAGATCTTACCAAAAGGATTCGAAGGTCGAACTGAGAGGCAAGGGATCATCTGCATCGGTTGGGCTCCGCAACAGAGGATCTTCGCCCACCCCTCAATTGGGGGGTGCCTATTTCACTCTGGGTGGGGGTCTATCATAGAGGCCCTAAGTCATGGCCTTGCTTTGATCCTTCTCCCTTTCATTATAGACCAAGGGATCAATGCTAGGCTCTTGGGAGAGAAGAAGCTGGGCTTTGAGGTAGAGCGCAATGAAGATGATGGGAGTTTCACTAAGGTTTCAATTGCCAAGGCCTTGAGGTTTGTTATGGTGGAAGAGGAAGGGGAACCCCTTAGGGTCAAGGCAAGAGAGATGAAGCCAATTTTTGGTAATAAGGAGCTTAGTGACATGTACCTGGATGGGTTTGCCAATTTTCTCAAGAACAATAAATAGAATAGTTTCCTCTATCTTCTCCTCCTTTCTCTTCCTTCATCTCCTCTCTTCCTTTTTCCCATATTTTTTTTTTTCTCTTTGAGGCCTCCTCATCCTCTTTCCTCCTTTTCAAATAAATGGTCCTAATAATAAATAAAATATTTAATAAAATTTAAATGAAAATTTGAAGGAAAATCTATTAAAAAGGGTTGTTGCAGTGTTAGAAAACTCTCATATTAGTCATCTTCGATATCAAGATCTATAAGTATGGATAATAAAAAAAAAGATCGTCTTAAAAATGATTCAACTCGTAACACAATATTTGAATCAATCATTTTTAAGATTTTAAAGTGTTTTAAAAATCCACCATCTTTTTTTAGAGCTTTAAATTTTATAATAAGAGTAGAAACAAATTTTTTCAGACAATCACGAGTTTCCAGCACCAAAACTGCATCTTCCATCTTCCAACAGGGTTTGCTCTTTATTTTAACAGTGCACATATTTGAATAAGGTCTTTTGAAAAGGAATGATGTCTCTCTTTTTCTTAACCACAGCTTTGTGCCTTCATTTATGTCCAATGTTTCTCTCACATCGACTAGCTGATGTTTTTTTCTTATTTAACCTTAATGTTTTTATTTTGATCATTTTTTTTGTTGTTTTTATTAATACTTCTTATTTGATTATTTTCTTTTGATTGAGAATAACATGCTCTTGATGGAGCATACTATACACTTACTCTGTTGGACCAATGACCTACTTAAGAAGATTTTTTCAATCATAAATTTTGAAATCTACTTGAGTACTTCAAAAAATAAAAAAAAATAGGAAAAAGAAAAAAACAAAAGATGAAATCTACTTTATAATGATGAAATGAGTAATTAAAAAAAAAAAAAACAAAAAATTTTACGGTTTCGTTCCCACTCACACCACCCTACTACCACTTAAAAAAATCTAACTCCTAAACTATTTTAAAAAGAAAAAAGGTTATAAAGATTCGAGGCTTTAAACAATCAAATTAGAGCCCATCTTAAAAATTTCACTAGATACCCAAATATCCTCAAATTGATCATCTCGACATTAAGATTCATGGACATGAGAAAAAAATGGACTCCAAGTTTTGGAAATAGTGCATCTTGTAACATTTTTTTAGACAGCCAATTTTTAAGATTTTCAAGTTTTCATAGACGTGTTCGATCTACGCTATTTTTTAAGCTTTAAATTTTATAATCAAAGATGAAAATATATTTTAAGGCTAACACAAAGATTTCCAGTATTGAAACTGCATTTTTCGACATTATTTGAAGGTATGTTTTACTTAGATTGTTTAGAGCTTCGGCTCTATACAAACTACACCCTTTTAAAAAACAAAAGATATTACCATGGTGGTTTCCGTTCCCACACACTACACCACTAACACCTTAAAAAAAAAAAACCAGCACCTAAACTATTTTTAAAAAGAAGTAAGGCCTACCCCAAAAAAAAAAAAATCACAACAAAAACAGTTGATCGGAGTATTGTAACTAACAACATCACCGATGATTCCAATTGTCCCTTCTTTCCTTCAAAAACCCTAATTGTAGAGAGGCCATGGCCCAAGATGATTCCAATTGTCCCTTCTTTCCTTCAAAAACCCTAATTGCAAAGAGGCCATGGCCCAAGACATTATTCTTTAAAAGTGATTTACATACAGATCTTAAAATTTTAAGTAAAATACGAAGATACTCCATTTATAAGTGGAAATTTCAAACGAGATCGATCAACCTTTTTTTTTTTTTTAAATTGCCTTTTTAGTCAACCTGAATTTTGATTTTTTTTTTAGTTTGTCAGTTAGTAGGGCACTGCCTTAAAGCTTGGAGAATTGACTACTAATGAAAAACTACAAAAAAAAAAAAAAAGGGTCAACCAAGGGGCAATTTTGAAAAAAAAAAAATGGTCTGGACTTTCTTTGTAATTTCCATCTAAGTGGAGCATTTTGTATCGGGTGCAGTTGGCATACATATGCATCCATAGCTGGAGAGGTAGTGCACCTTCAAATCTTATCATGATATATAATTTTGATATAAAATGTTTTTAGGATTATCTCAAAATCTATTTTCATATCTAATTATAAAATTTTAAATTTAAAAAATGTTTACTATCAAGTAGATCCATAAACATGTGAAAATCTTGAAAATGGACGGTGTAGATGATATGTTGTACAATGCATTATTTCTGAGACTTAAAATCTTTTTATTTTTCATGGTATACATCTTGATGTCGAGATGATCAATCGAAGGGTTTTTCAACTTTAAAATTATCTTTTCCGATGGATTTTTGAGGTCCATCCGTAGCTACAAAGGTAAGGTTGCAACCTTATACAAACTTTTCCCTTTTGTATTTTACCTAAAAACATAGGGTCCGTATGTAATTCACTCATTCTTTAAACACAGGTATATTTCTGCATGTTTACATCACTTTGTAGCTACCTATTATGACATGATGACCAACTATTGAATTTTCAAAGAATTTTCAGTAGGAATTTGAAATCATTTAAATCAATAATGTTGTATTTACTATAAAAATATGTAATATAGAACACAAATAATGATTCCAGAACAAAAATAAACTCCTTTAATTCATTTGTTAAATTCATTTGTACCCTTATTATTATTATTTTTTTATATCATATTTGCATTTTTTTTAAGATTTTTGGTAACTTGAGTGTTTTTTTTTTTTCTTCTAATTTACCAGTTTCAAATTTTGTCCAAATATATGTTGATTTGTCCATCTTTATTCCTCTCATAATACAATTTTATATGTTTTTATAAAGAATTTCCATTTTCAAAATGGCATACAAATATTTTCTTATTTTCACTTTTAAAATCCGTTAATTTTTGTGATCTAAAAAAAAAAAGGTCAATAATTTTTTAGTTTGATGTTACAATTGCTAAAATATTTGATAATAAATTTGTTTATGTAACTATAAAAAAGTAGGAAATTAACTTCCAATATTTATGAAACTTTTAAATAATTTATAATTTTACTACAAATTTGTGTACCCAAAATTAGTTTATTACTAATTACATGATTTTTAAAATACATACGTCTTCATTTCAAAAAATAATATATTTTTTCCTTTTTGAATATCTTTAACCTTTTCATTAATAGGTTCCTCATCTAAACTTTCATGCCATGTATACAATCCCTATAAAGTAGATGTTCCTCACTACATGCACATGCCCCACTCATTTATAAGTTGTCCCTTTCATATGCCTAACCAACTCCACCTTCTATTATTGCATTACATTTGCACCATACAGGCACTAATAATTGAGACACATAAGCCCCTCTTTATAAAGCTTTTAGCCGCTCTTCCATATGGTTCTCGATGAGCCCATATGGACCACCGCCTTATATTCCTTCTTTACAAGGAAGAAAGGTCGGTGCAATCATCCTTTTTTTTAAAATCAATCCCCCCAACACTTCTGTTGATCCTTTTTTTTAAAATCTATCCCCCCAACACTTCTGATGCGAATCTTGGTATTGTTTTCTTTACTATTACACCCTCGTATTACTAAAACCCCTACCATGTTTTCAAATAATTCAGGAGTTAGTTGTTTGAAGGTATTAGTGGGGTGGTGTCTCGGAGGTTAATTTATTAGAGCAGAAATACATGCAAGATCACTAAAAGAAAACAAAAAGAAAAATATCAATCGGCAATAAAATCACAAAACCGTTTCGTTTTAAGCATTAGTTAAGGTGGCAAACGGGTTGGAACCAAGTTTAGGCTTAGGTATAGGACCCGGGTGTCGGGTCTGGGTCCAAAGGACTTTGAATGACTAGGGCTGGGTTGGTTCGATCCAAGTTAGACCTAATCGGGTGAGTTGGCCACCGCAGGAAAGGGGATGGAGGGGTGGAGGCATGTGGGGTTGGGGTCAAATTGGACTTGACCCGATCAATCTCCATCCCTAACTTTAGTTCTTTCAAATCTATTTGAAGAAGCATGAATAGGCCTTTTTTTTGGGGTAGATTAGTAGGGATTACATGCCCCATGTAAGAAAAAGTCCATTTTTTGAAAATATTAGTGAGAATAGATGCTGTGACCTTTAATTGGTACTGCCACTATGACTCTAACTCCAATCCCAGCGTGAATAAGCTTAATCGGGCAGCTATTTGTAGTACCCACAATAAAATTTGGAAACTTTTTTTATTGATTTTTTCAAATACAATCTCTAGTAGCTCTTGGAATGTCCATCAACCAAGGACGGTTAAGGAGTGTTAGTCCTCCACTTAAGAGTATCTCAAATTCCCTTCTTCCCTTATTTCTCTTTTCCTATTTTCTTCTTTTTATTGTGTAATTTTCAATTGCATATAGGATTGTTGTTTCTTCTATTTGGAGGAATAACTACTTATCCTTTATAGGAATATGTCAATGCATTCCATAAGCTAAAAGGTGCGGTTTGGATACAGCCGAGGCTTTAAACAATCAAGACAAATTTGGGAATTTCTCTAGTGGATTCGAAGCTTTCAATATCAATTTGGGATCCGGTGGTGGAGAGATTTGACAAGAAACTGGACATTTTGAAAGCTAAACTCTTTCTATGGGGGGGAAGATATACGTTGATTAAATCCACTTTGTCCAACTTCCTAGTATATTTTATGTTTTTATTTAAGATGCCAAAAGAAGTTGAGAATTATGAGAAATTATGAGAAATTTTTTATGGGAAAGATGACATAAGAAGGAAAAGATTTCATTTAATGAGTTGGGAAAAAGTTTGTAGACCAATGAAAGAGGGGGGATTGGGTGTTAGGAGATTGAAACATATGAACTCGACACTTTTAGTAAAATGGTGATGGATGATCCATACACAACCTGAGTCTTTCTGGGTGTTTGTTCTGAGAGATAAATATGGAATGGATTTAAACTTTAGCCTAATTAAAAGTCCAAGAAACAAGACAAGGTTGTCTCATGTTTGGAGAGGTATTGACTATGAGAAATATGTGTATTTATGGCAATTTCAAAAAATAGTGGGGAATGGAGAATCCACTCTCTTTTGGTTTGACAAATGGATTTGAGACGAACCGTTGAGATACCTTTTCTCTAAGGTTTTCTCAAAAGCTTTAAACCTGCTAGCATCTATCAAAGAGCCTAGTGGGGGTGTTTTTACTAATATTGTTTGGTCCATTCTTTGCAGGTACAAGAGAAGTACATATAGATTCATTGAGGAGTATCAGACATTGTTGGAATTATTGAATGATACATATTTGACTCCAAATATGGATGATAGATTTATTTGGGATCTTACCCATTCGGGAGATTTTTCGATTAAGTCAACCTACAATCTATTATTTTCTGATCGTTTGAGAGAGTTGGATGCTGATTTATTCAAGATTAGGACATTGCATGTGCCTCTTAAAGTGCAGCTATTCTAATGGATCATGTGTCAAGATAAATTAACAATTGTTGACAACTTGAGAAAGAAGGGGTTTATTATCAACAATGTATGTATCTTATGCAAAGATAGTGATGAAACTTCGCAACATCTTTTCCTTTCATGCCCTTTTGTTACATACCTTTGGGATTAGGCTCGGCAGTACCTCAATCTGTTATTTTCTTTGCCCCAAAACGTCAGAGCTTTTCTTGACCAATGGATCACACTCGATATTTCAAAAATGGGAACTATTCTTTGGAGATCTATTTGGGTTAGCCTTATTTGGAATATGTTGAATGAAAGAAATAAAAGAGTATTTGATAGTATAAGTACATATATGTCTACATTAAAATCGAATATTTCGGTAATTGCAACGGTTTGGTTCCTTGCACATAAGGATAGTGGATTTATTCCTTAAAGTTTTATCATTAGCAATCCCTCAGCAATGACGACTATAGGTGTTAGCAACAACACTCGTAGTGAGGTTGTTTGGATACCACCACCAGTGAATTCCTTCAAACTTAATTTTGATGGAAGTTCACTTGGCAATCCAGGGCCAGTTGGCTATGGTGGACTCGTCAAAAATAATTTGGGTCACATTATATTTTCTTACTCGGGTCCTTGTGGTATCACAACATCAAACGAGGTGGAAGCACAAGGTTTATTAGAAGGTTTAAAATTGCTATGCACTTTGGAAGGGGGCAAGATTTGTTGAGTATATGTGACTTTTAAAAGCCTTATGAGTGACTGTGAGAAGCCATATGACATAATGGATCATGAACTCAATAGGAGTGTAGTACGTCGTGGACCATACCATGCAAACGATGTTTACAGATACCAGACTGTGCTTGAATATCTAGACCAGTCGGTTGGAAAAAACACATGTTACCCGGGCATAGAGAATAAACCGGGAAAGGTTCTAATGGGTCATCCCTTGATGAAGTCAGAGTATATGCCCGGATGAGTGAGCCGAAGGACTGTGTATCCCTTGTGTGTGATGGTGGCTTACAAAGACGGCGGTCAAAGCCTCATCCATGTACCATCACACGACATGCATATTGATAGACCGTTCGATAAAGCGAGCAAGCCACCTTTTAAGGTGAAGCATATGTATGTGCGAGAGATACCCCTATGCGTCATAGAGCTGTGGTCACATCAGGTCTAGGTGGCCTTGACTCGTCTCCAGGGGAGAACTTGAAATCTACAGACTGGGATTGCGACCCTTTGACTCATCGGCTAGATTTTGGTGAGCCGCTAATGAGCCTTTGCTTGGATTGTGAGTCATGGGCAACATTGGGTTGGCATGATAAAGCAAGCATGTTCTGTAGTCCACAGTTGAAAGTGAAATGCTCCATTATTGATTTAATCCCTAGACCATATGGACTATTTTTCCATCAAATTAATTTAATTATATTTTTTTTATGGTAGATATTATTTTAGAATTTTTCTTTGAATTTTTATAAATCCCTGGATATTTTATTTATAAAATTTGAGTTTATAAAATTAAAGATATTATTTTTTAATGATTTAAATATTCAAATAATATTATAAAATTTATTTTATTACTTTTAAAATATATGAAATTTTATGGTGGCCTATTGTGCACGTGAGCCCACCATATTCTAGAAGGTGGGGCCATGAGTCTCTATCTTGGGTCGCAAGCTTTATGGGATTTGTTTATATTTTATTTTAAAATGATTTGAGTTGATAAATATTTATCCTTAAGAGATTTTTGTAAATCTTTTAGAACACCTAGGCCTATGAATATATATTTTGAATAGAACACAATATTTTCTTGATTAATTTTTATTTGATAGAATAATGATAAAAGAAAACGGAGATAATGGTTAACACATTCCGTGATGTTGATGACCCATTTATAAAATTAAAGCTCAGATCTCTCATTCCATAAGTTACTTTGACGGTTACGATAAACAATAAAACTCCTAAATGTAATATTATATTATATTTACTTTCTCCTCTCTCAAAGTTTATCTTCTAAAACAAAAAAAGTGGAAGGAACAATGGGACCCACGTCTCTCTCTCTACTTTATCCTCATTTGACTTTATCTCCTCCTCTCTCTATCATTTACCTTATCTCCTTCTCTCATTAAGATAAAGGGCGGGGGAACACGTCCCATTATAAAAAGAGGGCCACTATAAAAAGAGGGGGCCACGCCCCATTCCAATTCCTCTAATAGTTTTACGCCATCGGATAAAGCTTTGATAGAGCTTGACCGAAATTATCTTTTTCAGTTGAGATTGAATGAAGACCGTCGATCCCGTGCCATCGGATGATGGTGATTCGGTGTGTGGTGTAATAAGTCTGGTTGAGGTAATATTTGACATTCTCTTTTTTTTCTTGCATATTTAATATTATAGTTTACATTATCAATCACAAGATTTGTGGTAATTTTTTTTGGTTAAAAAATTTTTTTTTTGTTTAAAAAAAATTGGTTTAATGATATCAAAGTTTTTAAGATCTTGGATTGGTAAATTTTTATTTTATTTGAAGAAAGAGTTATTGTAACATGACTACTTGCAAGTGGTCATGGGGCAAGCTGATGTGATACTTGAAATTAAAATAGTGAGATATTCGAACCCAAAGCCACGATATAGAGAAAGTGCTCAAAAGATTTAATCACTTTGATTCCAAGCCAATTTCAACCTATTATGATGCTCACATTGAACTCAAAAAGAACCGTGAAGGTCTTGTTTCTCAATTAGACTATGCACGAGTCATTGGATGTAGAATGTATACAATGTCATGCACTAGACCTGATATAGCATTTGCTATGGGCAAACTGAGTAGATACACCAGTAACACAGGTCAAGAGCATTCGAATGCAATCTATAGGGTATTGAGATATCTCAAACGAACTATAGACTATGGCTTACATTATGTGGGTGAGCCCGTGTTATTGGAAGGATACAACGATGCAAACTGGATTACAAATTCTGAAGAATCCATGTCTCCTAACGGATGGATCTTCAACTATGGTGGGGCTGATGTCGCTTGGGGTTCCAAGAAGCAAACTTATATCTCCAAAATTCATGATGGAATCAAAGTTAATACTTTTGGAAGTTGCCAATAAGGAGGTCGAGTGGCTAAGGAACTTGTTGGTAGCTGTACCACTTATTTTTGGGCCCATGCCTACAGTCTCAATTCGGTGTGAAGGTGAAGCTGCAGTATACCAAGCGAAAAGTAAAATTTATCCTAAAAAATCCATATATATTCACTTGAGGCACAATACCTCTTTTAGAAGATGGAGTTATATCAGTACTCCATGTTCCCTCAAACCAGAACTTGTACTAACCAAAGGCCTTGCAAGGAAGACAGCTAAAGGGATGGGATTGAAGCCTATTTGTATTAAGCCACAGAGTGATGGGAATTCTACCTAAGGACAAGGTGGTCCCAAGTCTAAGGTTCAAAAGGAAAACAAGTCACTCGTGTGATGTCCGATGTATGTTTGTACCGAAATTTTATATAATGGAAATTTATAAATTTTTGGATCATCCCTGTTGTATTGCAATAAGTAGAGTGGTTGAGCACTACTCTTAATGATTCCATTTGCCTAGATGATGTAAGGCCTAGTCTGGGATGCTTTTTTTAATAAAGGTTAACTTGTATTAAATATTAGAAAATTACATAAGTAGAACAAAGAAGACGGCAACCTACAAGAAAGGTACACAGAGAACAATCTAGAGGGCGGAAGAATAAAATGAGAAAAAGAAGCGAGGGAGAAGAGGAAGACAATTAAAATACAACAAAGGGCAAGATAATAAAATAAAACATTGTCGATAGACTATCAAACATCCTCAGTGGGGTTTTGGTCGATGAGCGAGCGGATTACCGCTATGGATTAGTTGCGCTTTCTTCTACCGGCACGGCACTGGTACTACGAAAACCTGGCTGATTATGGAAGAGACTATAGTGGCCTTCCCAGAGGAGCCAAGGCTACCGTGAATGAATTGGCAACCAAGAAAGAACTGCAGCAGAGCAGAGAGTCGTCAGTGGAGAGGCGAGTGGGTCAGCTTAGCTTAAGGTGGCCCACCAAGGACGGCTATTAACTACAAGCTCAACCTTCAAGAAAGAGAGGCTTGGGCCGCACTGTCTTCGATGAGTACTGCAACTTCAGAACGCTAGCTGACAATGGGAGGCTAGAGTAAGCACCCCAGAGGAGGCAGGCCTTCAGTGAATAACGTCAGCCAAGATTAGAATTTTAATGGGCACCTGATCTTCGGTGGTTGGACTAGAGGGCGAACTGAGGTAAAAGACACCCAAGCTAAGGTAGAGGTGCGTGTAGATAGAAGGGATGAAATATATATATATATATATATATATATATATATATATATGTCTTTTTTCGTTTTTTTTCGGGGGGGGGTTGGGGGGGGGGGGTCGGTTGGGCGAGGTAGAGGATAAATTAAGAGAGTAGTAGTGGTGGAGATAGTAGACGTCGTAGGG
>NW_006499858.1:4579595-4596524 GCF_000471905.2 Amborella trichopoda
GGGGGGGGGGGCGTTGGGGGGGTCAGGTAGAGGATAAAAACTTAAGAGAGTATAAGTGGTGGAGATATAGAGCTAGGGAAGGTGGGGGAAGGAAATTAAGTCTAGAAAAGAGAGAGAGAATGTGAAAGAGGAGATGATTATATATAAAGATAGGTAAGATGGAGGGATAAGAGAGGAAAGAGAATGTGATTGCAGAAAAGAGAGGCAGAGAGGTGATGTGAGATGCACGGGAGGAGAGGAGAGGAGAATGTAGATGCAGAAGTGAGAGGGAGAGGAAGGGGGAGAGATAGAAAGGGGAATTGAGTCATAGAATTGCGTGCCATTGTTGTTGCTGTTGCGGTGAATCTAAGCTCTTCAGCTCTTGTTGGGACCAAAATGGAACTCTGTAGTGAAATTTATGTTCCTTCTCAGTGTTTCAGTAGCCTGCAATGGGTGAGGACATCCACCAGAAAGATGAACATGGGAGAGGATTTAGAGAGAACAGTATATAGGGGGGGGGGGAATAAACAATGAAACTGATGTGGCAGAGAGAGAGACTGGTGGTGGGTTAACCCTGGTAAAAATGGTCCCTTAGAAGATGGTAGAGATGCGTTAAGAGGGTGAGGTCACTAATAAAAACAATAAAATGGGGTCCAGGCTTTTAGGCTTACCAAAAGAACCATGTCCTCTTTTTTTCGTTTTTTTCCTTTTTTTTTTTTTAATTTGGGGAGCGAGGTGTAAAAAGCTACCCCAGTTGCTTAGGAAGGGAGAAACAGGAAAAGTAGCAAATATGGGAATGGACTTGGCCCAGAAGGCTATAAGTGCAGTTATGGATTCAAAAACAACTGCTATAGTTTTTTGTGTGTTTCTAAAGTTTCTGGAATTTCTTTCTAACTAGAGACTCCTAAAGAGGCTTGCAACAAAAAGATGCCATAACTTCGTACCCTTTTGGGAAAAAGGTGGTGCAAAGTATATTTGGAAAAACTGGGTCAAGTTAGCCTGGGTGAACCATTGAAGGCCAAACAGCTTGAGAAGAGAGGCCCAAAGGCATTGAGACACTTCGCAGTGGAGGAAAAGATGGGCGATAGTCTCCTCTTTTTGGAGACAGATGATGCAACGGTTACGGAAGGCAAATCCCCTTTTTTGGAGTTGGTCCAGGGTAAGGATTCTGCCCTGAAGAAGAACCATATAAATGCTTGAACTTTGTGGGGTATGGGTAAAGAGTAGGAGAGGTTAATTAGGGGTTTGGGGCCTGGGTTGAGTAGAAGGGAATTGTTGAAAGAAGCTAGTGAGAAAAAACCCGAGGGGCAAGGGGACCAAATCAGTGAGTCTGGTCTCGAAAGAGTGCTAAAGCAATTTTCTAATGATTGTAGCAAAGAGGAGAGGGAGGTAGCTTCTTGATCATTAAGATCACGCCTAAAGATTGGAGTCCAAACCAAACTGGTGCCTGAGAAAGTCACATACTCTGCGATAAGGGCCGTTGGGTCTCGAGCTAATGGGAACAGGGAGGGGTAGGCTTGATCCTCACCAAGTATTAGTCCAGAATTTAACTCTTAGGCCATTACCCAGGCAGAATCTAGTTTTGTTGGTGAAGTCTATTTTAGAGGAGGAAATGCTTTTCCAAACACCCGAGGATTTGTGCATGGGGGATCGAGGCAGCCACTCGACACCATTCATTCCATATTTGGCTTGAATGACTTCTTTCCATAGTAGGGGGTGAGGGGGAAGAAAAAATTTCCACCACCATTTACCTAAAAGAGCGTTGGTTCACGATTATGAGGTTCTTAATTCCTAGACCACTGAAATTTTTGGGTAGCAGAATTTGTCCCAAGCTACTAAATGAATTTTCCTGGTGTTATCTACCCCAAACAAGAGAAAGTCACGCATGAATTTTTCCAGTTTATGAATAACCGAGATGGGGATTTGGAGAAGAGACATGCAGTAAATAGGAATGCTAGCTAAGCTTGCACGAATGAGGGTGATTCTACCCCGAAACGATAGGTATCTGCCTTTCCAAGAGACAAATTTCCAAATGAAAATCTGCATGAGATTGTCCCACATGTTTTTCTTCAATTTTCCAAGGAAAAGAAGGAGGCCCAGATAGGAGGATGGTATGGTTTCTATGGAGCAGCCTAAGTGAGAGGCCAAGCTAGTAAGAGAAGCAATATCGACATGAATACCCATCATCTTAGTTTTGGAAAGATTTATTTTCATTCCGGCGAGTGACTTAAAGGTTCTCATGAAACGCCATAGACAATCTACCTGGGTTGGGTTGGCATCATAGAAGATGAGGGTATCATTTGTATAGAGTAATTGGGAAATTATGGGACCAGAGGGGGACGATCTACAGCCCGAAAGGAAGCCACTATCATAAAGTCTAGAGATTGTCCATGGACTCACCTATGTGAGTATGGAAGTGGATGCCACTTCCTATGGGAACTAGACATTCCCTAGAGAACTCATGAAAACCAAGTTTGGCACAAGGCCTTAAACGTGCAAGCCTTTTAGAAATTCACAGCTTTTGAAAGGAACATGTAGTGTGTGGGAAGTTGTCTATAACGTACATAGTTTAAGGTTCGTCCAGTCATTGTCTTGATAAGTGTTTTATATAACACTATGTGGGAGTTCAAGTTTGTAGGACAACTTCACTTATGTATTTTCTTTCCTAATCTTGCTCCTTTTATCTTTATATCTAATAATTTTTTAAATTGGTGAAAGATTGTTAATTTATTTTTAAATTATGAGTTTCAAAAACAATTTTCTTGTTTCTTACTTTCGATGGTCTACTTTGCTTTTGTGGAACCTTTGGACCACCACCTTTTAACCTCCTCTCTTTTACACTTCAACTACCGTGCCATTAATGAACCATTAATGTTGCTTACCTCATGCTTGCAACACCCACCTCTTCCCTCTCTTTGTGGTTGCCACGTACCTAGCAACATGGCATCTCTCTCTCACCATGTGCTTCTCATGCTCTCTCTCATCTTGCCACTTATCAAGTGTGCCATTAAAATAATGTTTATCTTATATAAAAGAGTTTTGGATGTAAGGAGTGAGAGTTAGATATACAAAAGTATGGGTGAAGCTTTAAGCTTTTCATGAAACAGTGAGGTACAAGGTAGAACCAGAGAGAGAAAGAGAGACCAAATGGGTGTGAGGTTTTGAACTCAAGAAACCATGGAGTGTTAATGAACTCATGGTATAACATTATGTTAGAATGTTAGAAACATTGGCGTCCATAGTGTATTTCGAAATAGGTAAGTATGTTTTCGACATTTTTTCCTATTTATTGTCAAATTGAGTTCTTGTGTTTGAGAGCAATTTGACAGTGAGACCAGTATATTTTGTTGTGATTTTTTGCGAGTTTTTGAGCATGCAACTCAATTACTCAGAAAGACTTATATCTGGTTGTATCCTGGGGGTGTGTTCACCAGAGACCCTATTGCATCTCGGATTTGTACTTGGTAGAGGGTGATCAACACTTCGAAGAAAGTGAGCTCGTCTTGTGCCTCCAGATCTCGAACATACATTGTCACTCTGTATAACCTCTGAATCCTGTTCTGATTCCTACGGGAATCCGACTAGTACTAGAAGTGTTTCTATTCCCAGATATAACCTCTGAATCCTGCTCTGATTCCTACGAGAGTCTGACTGATGTTAGGAGTGTTATGATATTATTATTCTAACTTTATCTCGGATAAGGGGAGGTGTGGCCAAATTTTCGAGAATAGGGAGAGTGAAAATTGTATAAGAATCTAACAGGATCTGGGCTTTAAATGGGCTGATAAACAATCTAAAAGTTCCATTGTTGTTCAGTGGGTTTTGCAGCGAATGTAAACTGTATCAATGAGTGCAAGAGATATCCTTCATGTTAAAGCTCTCAATTGTCCTTTGTGTGAACATTTGAGGGGACAATGGGGCTCCTACACCAAGGTCTTGAGTCCCAAACCCGAGGGTGCGAAATTGTGCAACTTAGGCTACTCAATCAAAATTCTAGCACACCCATCTATTGGGAGTTGACTATAAAGAAATTTAGAGAGAGAACTTTTGAAAAATAGTTGCCCCCCGCCCACACCGTTGTGGTGGTTCTTTCATTGTATATATAATCATGATACAATGGTAAAAGAATACAAGTCACATACAATTTACATTGGCAGTACTTTCTTATATATTAAACATGCAATATACACTTTCCTATCCTGTTACATTCTCTCACATTTTCTTGCATGTGTTTTGCATGATTTCCTTAGAAAAAGAAAAATGGCACTATCAACCCTATGGCCTTTCCAAAAACAAAGAATGCTGGATTTTGTTTCTATCAACTGAGGAGACATCTGAACTTTGATTTTGAAACAAAAATCTCGAAAAACATCTCATAACGAGGCTTGGTAAATATATCAGCTACTTGATTGCAAGAGGAAACAAACCGAGTGACAAGTAATCCAAGGGCAACCTTTTCATTTACAAATTGATAGTCTAACTCAATATACTTTGTACGGCATGAAAAACAAGATTAATTGTCATGTAGAGAGCACTAATATTGTAACAAAAAGGTGTTAAGGGCTAAGAAAGAGGCACCCCAATATCTTGCAGAATAAAAGAGATCCATGTCAATTCTGCAGAGGTCAGGAAAGATCAAAGAGGATGAATCCTTCACAAAGGAAGCCATTGCAAAGTCTACAAGGCATGCTATAGTGGAAGAGAAGGGTGAGAGCCCTTAAGGCTCAAGTCCCTATTTGTTGATTGGGCTTGCCATGATAATTATATCCAAGGATATCTCAAGTAACGTTAGATCTTAAGAGGAAACATCTCTAATTGCAATGGTTGGTCTCAATGAACGAAAATTCGGCCGCCTTGCTGCCTAGGCGGCACTTTTTCCAAACGCCTAGTCTAGGTGGGTCATTCTAGGCGCCCGCCTAGGTAGCATAAAAGGCGGGCACCTAGGTGCTGCCTCATCCAATGGCAGAAAATAGCACTCAGCCAATGTCTAAAATCATCATTTTACCCCCTAAAAAAGGGGGAAAAGACTTGTGGGGTTATTCTTGCCCCCCAAAAACATTTTTAGTGAGGTTTAGAGTGAGAAAAAAACAAGATTTGAAGATTTGTAGAGAGATTGAAATATTTTTCGACCTCATCGAATGGTTATGAAATTAAAGGATATTCATCCCCAATCTGTTTTAGGCTTATAGTGGTCATAAAAGAGGAGGATTTGAGAACCCAAACATTTCAGTTTGGCCCAATATCAATTCTACTTCAAAAAGGTTCGTGTATTTCAATAGCTTTTATTAGGTTATGTTTTTTTTTTCTTAACAATGTCTAATGATGTTATTATTTGCTAGTTATAAAACTTTATGATATATATTTGATATGTTATTGACTATTTGGGTTATTATTTTCTCATTTTGTATGTAGTTTGGGTCTTTGGGAAAGTAATTCAATAAAAAAAAGTCTATTGACCCCAAACCGAATGAATATTGGTTTTTAGGTTCTTTTTTTAGTTTTATACATGAATTGACTTGTATGATTCATAAACCATAACTTTTATCCCCATGAATTTTTTTTATTAGTTAGTTTAACAATTGCTTTTTAAATAATTGCATGTGTAATATGTTTTTTCGATTTTGTGTTATATCATTGCAATTTTGATGTGTATGTTTTACCTATAGATATGTTTTGGCTTGATAAGAACTCATATATTAAAGGGTCAATGTAACAATTATTTTTACTTCATTTCTAATTTGTAAGTTTTTAGATGACCACTTTTTAATTTTTTTTGGATGACGAATTTGAAGTTTCAAATATTTATTAGTTGTAAATTAATCTTGCTTTTATGTATGTATTTACAATTTTCACTTCTTGTAAATATTTTCAAGTTTGACTTTGTTGTTTTTGTGTAATTTCCAGGCTTAGGTGATAAGTTGATACTTGACAGATAAATGTTGTAGGTGAAATCACTTCCTCATCTTCAAGTAAACAAAGTGCTCCACGTTAGAAATATAGACATTGTTTGAACCCTAGTCACAAGAATAAAATAGCTTGAAAGTTTTGCAAAAAAGAGTACAATGCTAGCATTAATAGATTGAAAAAGCATTTGACCGGTATAAGAGGAGATGTAGCACCATGTATTCAAGTCCCTGCAGAGGTCAGGAAAGAGATGTTGGATCACTTGGAAGGCGTTCAAAAGAAGAAAGAACAGGTCAAGAAGGGACATCAAAAAATGAGGACCTCTCTAAACATCCATAGAAAATCTAAAGATGATGAAGATGAAGAGGAAGGAGACTCCATAAGTAGACTAAGCACCATTGGGCATAACAGACCTCAAACAATAGGGGCTTTAGATACATTCTTACCGAATCCCGATCCCGATGTAGTGGTTCGCAAAAAGGAACCGTCACATAGTACTTTAGAGAGTTATTTGAAGAAGCAGGATAGAGAAAGGGTGAATAAGTATGTGGCTCGATGGTACTTTCAAGTGGGTCTGTCATTTAGAACTTCCAGTTAAAAGAGTATCCATGCTATGTTAAAGGCAACGCGGGTAGTTTGGCCCAAGATATAGGCCCCCTATACCTTATGAGCTAAAGGTCCTTTATTGAGGAAAGAGGTAGAATTAACAAATGACTACCTGAAGACCCGCAAGGATGTTTGGGGCAGATGCGGGGTGACTGTTATGACATATATATATGGAATGATAGCAGGTCTACGAGTGTTATGAACTTATTAGTTAATTACCCCATGGGAACTATTTTTTTGAAGTACATTGATGCATCCGATAAGATTCACGATACCGCCTTCATATATGGTGTTATGGATCAGTACATTGCAGAGGTGGGGCGGCACATGTCGTGCTTGTTGTCACAGATATGGCTAGGGCAAATAGCAGCTATTAGATTACAGGAGTTTTCGAGGCAGCACATTTTTTTGACGCATTGCACGGCTCACTGTACAGATCTCATGCTTGAAAAAATTGGTTAAAAGAAAGTGGTGCATGAGATAATAGAAAAAGCCAAAGCCATAACAATTGTCATTTATAGGCACACCCATGTTTTGGCGATGATGAGGAAGCTTACATAATAGACTTAATGACGCCGGAGGTCACCAGGTTTGCCACTTCATTATTTTCTCAGATTGCTTTGAATAAACAAATGGACAAGCTTCGAACAACATTTATACCTGAGGCATGAAAGGGGAGCAAGTGGTTTATGGATGCCATGGGAAAAAAGGTTTCACATTATTATCACAACCAGGTTTTGGAGTGGGATTCAATTTTGCATTGATATTTTTGAGCCACTTGTGAAAGTGCTTTGCCATGTTGAAAGCGAAAGGGAACTGGTAATGGGGCATATTTTCAAAGCAATGGAGGTTGCAAGAGAAGAAATTAAGCAAAGCTTGAAGCAAGATGAAAAAGATATGGCCCCATCTTGAAAATTGTGGATGAAAAGTGGGATTTGCAGCTGGAGAAACCCCTACAACTAAGGGGTATTTTCTCAACCTTGCTTAGTTTTATTTTGATCCTGAGATAAGAGAAAAGATATTCTACCATGGTAACATTTAACAAGTGCAATGTAAGCCTCCACCCCGACTCAGATGTTCAAGACAAAGTTTCTATAAAACTTGATTTAATCGTCACTCAATGGGAACACTTGGGACGAACATCTCAGTCAGGCAAAGGACAGATATATCCATGTAAGTTAAAAACGTATTTGTCATTTCAATTTAACTTCACTCTACTTTTCTAAATTCCAAATTTAACCATGGACAAACTGCCCCCAACTTGCAAAGGATGGCACAACAATTTTTGAACTTGACTTGTACATCGTCCGGCTGCGATCACAACTTCAGCACCTTTAAGATGGTGAATATTTTATTTACCCTCATCTCCTATCAATTTACGACAATAACTTTATCAATACTTTTATTTAAAGTAAAGAATTGTAATATGGCAATGGTATTCTATGAAACAGGTACATACAAAGAAGAGAAATAGACTCAAGCAGAAGAGACTAAACGACCTTGTTTTCGTTTTGTACAATCAAAAGCTGAAGGAGCGTCATCTAGAGCGGTTTCAATTTGAAGACCCCATACTTGTGAAAGATTTAGATCCAAAAAGCGAATGGCTAGTCGAGCCCAATGCTGGGGATGAGCCTATATTCGAGGGAGAGAGATTGACATGGACCCAAGAGAAAGAGGTGGCTGGTTTGGCATCGAAGTCTATGAGAGCTACTAAATCCCAAACATAGAGAAATGGGAAGGAAGTGGCCCAAGAAAAGGGAAAGGGAAAGAAGAAGGCGCAAACTAAGAGGAGGATGGTGATCTTGGAGGAAGAGGAGGATGCAAACTCAAAGGAGACAAGGGAAAAAGGTTTTTATGTAGAGGAGGAGGACGACTCTAATGATGATGCCTTAGTATCATCATTAGATTCAGGTGGATTGCATGCCAGACATCGACCTTATGTTGCTAGTGATGATGAAAATCAACCTCATAATTGATTTCATCATATTTGTGGGGTGAAGAAGACTTTATGTAGTTTATGGAATTTGATTATCGAATATGACTCTTTTTAAATGAATTTTGAGTATCTGTTGTAACTTATGACTTGCGAGATTTTAAGGACATATTGAGTTGATTTTATCTTTTAATGTCGCTTTTGAGTTTTAATTATGTCATATACAGTCTAAAGTCGTAAATGTTTATGTTTGATCTGTACTTCCATCTTCTGAACAATATATTATACACAAAACTTATTAAATTAAAAAAAAAAGTCAATTTTATATACAATGAAATGGAGGAAGGAGTGGGGGGCAAACCACAAGGATCTGCCCCTTTCCTAATGCAGGCAGCCTTTGTTTCTGGGCGCCCGCTTAGGCGGCCACCTTAGCGCCTAGGCGGCCCAGACTCCTGACTGCCTAGGTGGCCACATCAGCGTTTTTGAACCTTGGTTGGTATCTTACTCTCTTACGGGTGTAACATGCATTTTGTAATTTATATTGCTCTACTTCTCACTTGAGCTAGAGGAAACAAGGGGGAATGATACTGCTGGTCTATCATATAGTAAGAAGTGTCATTTCTAGCAATTTATTACAGGAAGAAATTGCAATAAAATTGTGTTGTGTGTATGGTGTTTCTACAATTTTCCCACTATAAACAACATGGACTCTTTCCAGTTTATCATGACAAGGTTTCTCGGACTGGTTGTACAAGGTATCGCTAGAATGAAACTTTAGGAATTTGTGTGAGAGAGAATGAGAGATACCTCGCCAGATTGCCATTATAGAAATTTGTGTGTGAGAGAGAGAGAGAGAAAGAGAGAGGAAAAGAAGGAAATACAGTAGAAGAGGGGATTTGGTTGAATGCGTGTACAACTTTGAGATCAATTACAATTTTCATGTTACAATTTATTGGCTACAGTTTCTCATATGGATTTGAAACACGAAAGCTCAAGCAGAAAGAATGGGCCCAAGGCCCAAAAGATGTAAAAAGAAAACAATCAAATGCAACCACTGTTATGCACAAAAATGCAACTTAAAGGAATAGACCTTAGGGCGCATCTTCCTCTATTTTCGGGGTGAGGTGAGTTTATGCTCTTTACTCTCTTCACTTTCATGCTTCATAATTGCATCACCACCCATTAAATCCTGAAAACCATCCTTCACAGGCGGTGCCCTCACATTGAACATACCTCTGCCGAAAGAAAATAGCGTACATTTGAAATTACTTAAAACAGAAAGTGCCATGTTCTCTCTCTCTCTCTCTGACACACCTACACACAGATAAGCTGCAGGCCCGCCAACAGAACAAAGTGTGTCTACAATACTTAATACAAGGTTACCCGTGCTAGTATTGTGCTGTGCAACTTAATTTTCTGAGGAGATCAGTAAACTGTGCAACTTATTTTTCTGAGAGAGAGACGAGAGAGCATACATGCACTCTCTCTCTCATACAAAAGATTTCAAGTGTGTGTGTATATATATGTATATATGTATGTATATTGATGTATCATGAAGTGTCGATTATTCTTTCCCTACATGGCTACCTCTATCTCATGACAAGTAATAACTGGTGCACAAGGTCTCCAAGGAGACCATCCATCCTATTAATGTTTTCATACAAGCATGATTAACTTCAGACTTCAGAAGAGCTTGTTACACTAATGCTCCCCTTCCCTTGCCCCACCCACGCTTCTCTCTTAAAAGGAACGGTGTTGCATGTATATAGATGCCTCATTATCAGTGCAGTGCAAACCATCAATATGCATATGCATTATCATAACTACAATGATGCAGACAGCCTTACTGTGGTTGAGCATGAGGGATCTGAAGGGATGCAAGATGTTTGAACTGCTGCTGCTGCTGCTGCTGCTGCTGCTGTGGCTGTAGTTTTAGTTGTAGTTGCTGCTGCTTCCACTGAAACTGGTTTTGCTTGATCAATTGATTGGCACCATATGCATAGTCAATTGGCAAATCGGTTGAATTTTCCACCTTAACTTCAACTGTGGGCCTCTCTCTCTCTAGACCGACATTAGAGCCACGAGGGGTTAATGGCTGCTTCCGCCTCAGCCTATCCCAATGTGGCTGTGCTGCCTGATTCTGTGTGTGAAGCACTTGCATCTGCGGATGCCTCTGGGTCTGAAACATTTACAGAGAATTGGGCTTGGAAATTAACTGGCCAGAAAAAATGCCAGAGAATAATAGAGAATAAAGAGAAGGAAAAGTATCATATGGTGAAAGTACAGGAGCAAGTTAGGGATTTAACTGGAATAATAGACTGTACATAAATTCCACAAGGGCATTATTGTAATTTTCTTCCTTTAATAATAAAAATATCTATAATTGACCCAAAGTGAGGTCATCACATCCTCGCATTCTCAAAGAACTCTATTTTCTCTCTTTCTCTCATGCATCTATCTCTCTTCCCTCTCTTTATTCCATCTCTCCAATCATCTTCCTCCAAGTAGTGGCTGTTTAGAATAGACATACAGCATATATCTTTCAACTTGGTATCAGAGCTAGTGTAGATCTGAAGAAGTGAGAATCAGGTGGTGAAATATCAGCCATATAACAGCAAGTTTCAGCAGTATGGTCAGCAATGCTTAAAAAACAGGATTCGGGTGCCTAGGCACTTTGGGTGCCTGGCCACCTAGGCAGTCGGGCGGCGGCCTAGATGGGCGCCCAGGGACAAGGTACCCTCACCAAAACAAACCATCCCCCACCCCACCCCACCCCACCCCACCCCAAACATAAAAAACAAAGGGGTTCTTAAATGAATAACTGAATATATAAGATATTTTAAGACTTTAGTTTCACTTTCACATAACTTAATCAATTATTTATCAAATAAACTAAAACAAAAAAAATAGAATATCAAAATAAGACACATTGCCAAAAAAGGAATCAATTATTCATAAAAGAATACGATATATGCTCAATTTCATCATCCAAGTGAGAAAAAATTCAATAAATCACCAAAAAAATCAATCTTTTAACTACGAACACGTAAATATAATGTAAAAAAAAAAAAGTAAAAGAAAAAAAAATGCATGATTCATAACATAATATGTTGTAGCAAAATAAAATCAACACCTTCTTTCAAATATGATAATACTTTAAAAATATCAAAATCAAATCGATGTCGGTGCAAACTTCGTCTGCTGGGTCGCTAAAAGTTCCCAAAATCAACTACTAAAAGCTCCAAATCCACCCACAAACTATTGCCTTCGTTTTAGGAAGACATCGAAAAAATAAAAAATTTATCGATATTTCGATAAATCACGAAAAAGTGGTTTTTGAAGGGTTCTTCTCACCCTAAAGGCCACGGATTTTCTATTGGGGGTTTAGAATACCCCCGAAAACCCTCCCCTCCCTTTTTAGGGGAAAAAATTACATTTTTTACTCTCACCAAGGGTTTTTTTCCGCCCACCAGCAAGTTGTCACGGGACAGCGCCTAGGCGGGGGCCCAGACCATAGCGCCTAGGCCGCACCTTGACCGCCTAGGCGGACGCCCAGAAGCAAAATGCATAATGCCCCCACCTAGGGTGCACCTAGGCTTTTTTAAAAATTTTTCGCCTAGGCGGCTGAATTTTCGAACATTGATGGCCAGTCAATGAATGAAAGTTCATCAATGAAGAAACCCTAACAAGCGTACTTTTTGAAGATTGTAGGTGAGTTCTATATGGTTTTATTTATGAGAGCAATGAAGAAACCCACAGAATGAGTGTAGCGGAGATGAAGATGTTGAGATGGATGAGTGGCAAGACAAGAAGGGATAGAATTCAAAATGAATCTATTCAAGAGAATTTAGGCGTGGCACCAATAGGCGATAAAATGACAAAAGTAGACTTAGGTGGGCTGGCCATGTGTGGCGACGACTAAGTACAGCACCTGTTAGGAGGGCAAGGGGTAGGCCCAAAAGAATTTGGTTGGAAGTAGACCGAAAAGATATAGGGACTTATGGCCTCACTGAGGATATGGCTTTTAATAGAACAGAATGGAGAACCAGGGTTCATGTAGCCGACCCCAATTAATTGGGAAAAGGCTAAAATGATGATGATATTCTTGGACTTGATTTTCCTACGAAAGGTATAAACTTTTCTTAGGGTTTGTCCCCACACAAAAAAAGAGAAAAACAAGTGGAAAAATTAGGGCTTTCGCGACCCATTGATTAAAAGAAAATATTAGGCTTTCCATGACCATGACCCACAGATTAAAAGAAAAATATTACGGTTTCGTGACCCATTGATTAAGGTTTTTTTTCTCTTATGAGAAACTTCGAATGTATAGGTCAAGATTTTATTTTCTTAGGGACAAACAATAGCCATTTGATGCAGATCAAATAACATTACCACCAAGGTATTGGTGGTCCCGAATGTAAAATCAATTGGCTAATGTACTGTGTAGTGCTTTCAGTATTTATGAAAAGCGTTCAAAAAGAAATTTGTGGGTATATCCAGATTTCAGCAACATTATGATTTGTTTTCTTTTGTGCCTTAAGAGGGAACAATGTCACAACAAAAGTCAAGTATAGAGTATTCGGAAATCCAAATCTCTGCAATTAAATTTGATGGCACAAACTATATGGAATGGGCCAGATTTGTCAGCTTATTTCTTGGAGGCAAGAAATCCACTTATGTCGATTACGAAGCTACTGAGATGACCATTATGAACTGGATTTTAAACTGGCACATTTATGAATAGTAATAGTTCAAAAGAGTTATGGGACACAGCAGTTGAAGCCTATTCACAAAAGAAGAAGTTAGCAAAAATATATGAGTTGGAACAACAAATTAGCAAATTTCAAATAACAAGAGCTATCATTATTATGTTGCATTACGAGGTTCATGGGTTGCGCTAAATCATTACCAACCCATAAACTACTCCAATTATGCAAAAGAGAATTTTTCGTCGAAAGGAAAAATTTCCTCAAAAGTGTGCAAAAGAGAATAGAGAAAGAGAAGAACAAAAGAAGATATTTGATTTTTTAGGGGATCTTAATCATAAATGTGAGAATATCAGGTCCAATATTTTGGATGGTGAAACTTTAACACCAGTTGGAATGGTTTCTCCCTTCAACGTGAAGAAGACACGCCAAAAAATTATGGTTGTATCTATTGGTAAACCTGACGATCAGCTCTAAATTCCAACTCTATCAAAAATAATGGTGGTAGCCGTAGCGGTGATCGAGTTGGAGGATGTAACGGTGGCAGGGGCTTCACAACTGACGAGAATGACAAGCTAAAATATACTCCTTGTGGGAAATCTTACCACACCAAAGAAGCATCTTGGGATTTTATTGGATGCCCTAAACAAACTTATGTTGAAGTGACTAATGAGGAGACCACTATGCCTCGGCAACAAGCTGCTGCCAGTTATTCACCCGTGACTACATTCCTCCTTTACCTGAGGATGATTTTGTGACCATTTCCGAGTGAGAGCTTGTTGCTCACAAGCAACTTGCCTCCATTCATCATCTAGAGCCCTCTTCTTCCTCCTCCAAGTCCCATCACACCTTATTTCCATGACTTAGCAGGCTTCTTGGATTATTGATCCAAGAGCTACTTAAACATATAACTTGCATGTCCAAGCTCTTTTCCGCATACATCACATGATCAAACCATGAGTCTAAAACACTGCTGATGGATCCTTTATGCCCATTAATGGGAAAGGAACTGTTCCAGTAACTTTATAGATTTAGTGTTCACTTTGCATGTGCCGAAGTTATCTAATAATCTCCTATTGATTAGTGACTTACAAAAACATTAAAACTGTTGTCACCTTTTTCCTGTCATATTGTGCTTTTGGGACTTGGCGATGAGGAGAATATTTGGGCATGACCGTGAAGACAGAGGGTTGTACCTTCTTCTAGAGACATCAGAACAGACTCCTACAGCTACTCAAATTATTGTCTTGTCAAGTTTGCTGATAAAGAATGGGTGTATTTATGGTACACCTGTCTTGGTCATGCTCCCCTATCTGTTTTCCATTCCTTGTTTCCCAAAAGCTTTCCTTTGTTAAAGTCAAGTTCAATTGCAATGTGACATTTGTCAGTCAGCGAAACATTGTAGAACATCTATCCTGTCCATAATGAAAGAAGTGATCCTCCATTCTCTATTGTATGTTTGGGGGCCTTTCCTAGTTGTACCTCTTTTTGGTTTTTGTTTTTCTGCTACTTTGTGGGATTTCACCAGGATGAAGTTGAAATTCTTTTTCAAGTTTATCAAAAATGGTTAGAATACAATATAATGCAAGTACTAAAGTTCCCCATTCTGTTAATGGGGGTGAATATATCTCAAAGGATCTCTGAAATTACTCGAGAGATCAGCATATAGAGTTCCAGAGAACATGTCATTATATTCCTCAAACATGGAGTTGCAAAGAAAAAAAAGTGACACTAGTTGGAAATCACTCGAATTCTCTTGTTTGGGACGAATTTTTCAAAACGCGGTGGTCTGAGGCCATTCTTACTGCGGCATTCTAGATAAATCATATTTTATCAAGAGTTTTTCAAGACAAGTCCCCCATCTAGATAAATCATATTTTATCAAGGGTTTTTCAAGGCAAGTCCCCCACCCAAATACTTCTTCCCAATACTCCTTTGTTTCCCATATCTCCCAAAGTCTTTCATAATGCGTGTTTTTGTCCATCTTTTGGGGCCTAAAAGAGACAAACTAGACCTGAAAGCCATTAAATTTGTCTTCTTAGGGCATCCAGAAACTCAAAATGGGTTCAAATGCTATGATTCCATTAATAAGGTCCACTATGTTTGTATGGATACCACCTTCTTTAAATCTATTCCATATTTCTCTCATGATGGAAACAATACTCTCTTTAAGGGAGTGCACAGTATACAGGAAGTGGGCAATTTCTTTCACTACCTTAATCTGCTCCAAGTCTCTTTGTTCTTGAAGTTTCTGAGATGCTTCAAAACGAAGATGGGAATGTCCCAGTTGCAGCCAAGGAAAAGGAGTTGAAGATTTATGTTAGAAGGAAGAAGTTGGTACAACCTGAAGTCCAAAATGATCATGACTCAAGTATCAACCTGGAACTAGGTACTGATCCTTCTCATCCTACTATTTCTTCACCTTCTAATCCAATCCTTGTGTTAAACATTGACTTCCCGATCGCATTATGCAAGGGTAAGTGATCAAGTGCACAATATTGTATAAATAACTTTGTTTCTTATAATATTGTGTTAGCTTCCTAACGTGCTTTCCTATCATCTTGTCTACTGTTGATATTCCATCAAGTGTAACAAAGGCCCTAGCATAACCTCAGAGGAAGGTTGCAATGTGGGAGGAAATGCAAGCTCTTGAAAAGATAAGCACTTGATAGATCACTAAACTTCCTAAAAGGAATGAAGGTGGTAGGATGCAAGTCGGTGTCTACCAGTGTTTTAAAATGCGGGATGCGGCCCTGATGCTGTGGGCGGCCGATGTGGCGAGATGCGGCCTGGATGCGGGTGCATCGCGATGATGCGGTCAATAAATGTAAAAAAATTCTAAAAAATCTAAAAAAATAAGTTAATGCATAGAAAAAAATATGAAGGCGATATATGTGATAGTAGGTATTTTAGTTTAATGATTAACTTCAAAACTATTAGCAGTCGGAGATTCTGTATCCAGTTATCCACTATCCCCTGATAGAAACTAGAAACTTGAAACCAGTTTCATAAAACATTCAACAATCAACAAAATAGTGATATTACAAAATAAGCACCATAAGCACAACCATCAACAACCATAAGTACAACCATAAGCACAAAATAGTGATATTACAAAATACAAACCAAAAGTCAAGCTCAAGAAGTGTTAATAGTTAATAACTTAATACAATCATCCATTTGAGAGTCAATTTTGAAATTTGAACTTCGTTTTTTCAAATATTAATCAGACAAGTCATCTTGAGAGTCGTCATGCGCATCATCAATATCATCCTCGACGGCCTCCATGTATTCTTCTTCATCGGTCTTCTCTGAGTCAGCTTCCTCCTCGACCTCTAAAGCTAATGTGTGAGTGCGACTAGACCCAGCAACTCCTCTACTCCTTTGTGCTCTAGTGTTAGGTCGATCTTCTTCATTAACCCCTGTTGCTAGCTCGACATCAAGCCATATAAGATCCTCACCCTCAAAATTTTATTCACATCAAATACAGCATCCTTCAACAAGGGCTCCCTAACCTCATGTAGTGAAGGAGGAATAAGTCCTGGGCCATATTGCCCAATTGCATGGACCACACATGCAAAACTATCCAAAGTTATAGTATTAAAAGGATTGCCGGCCATGTAAATCCACTTTGCAATCCACTTATATACCGACTTCCTTTGTTCTTTCTTATATTTATTGTCAATTGTGATTTGTTTTGTTTTCTTCTTTCTCCTGAACCACAATTTCGGAGCTAGGGGTGAAAAAAGAATCCATTGGCCCCTTAGAGAGAGGTGTTCTTCTCTCAGCACTACCACCAAT
>NW_006499858.1:4596753-4607148 GCF_000471905.2 Amborella trichopoda
CATAGCAACTTCAGACATATTATCATCATCATCATCATCATCAACATCATCAAATAATTGCATATCATCAAGTGATTCCTTTCTTTTCTTGTTTTTTCCTCTTTATCTTTTTTCAATCTATCCAAATATTCTCTAATCTCCTTTTTTATATCATCTGTAGCTTGTGATCATGCTCTTACATTCCCAAAAATTCCGGCTAAATGCTCTTTTTGTCGAAAAATACCACCCATATAAGTATTTCCACAGAGCAAGCATATCACACAATTTCTATCTTTTGGATTTTTTAGTTTAGCATATTTCCAAGCCGGATCCTTGTTACTAGAAGATTGGGAAGAAGACATTGCCCCAAAAATAATTATAACAGTATTATTGTACAAGAAGGAATAAAAAGTTACCGACTCTGTGAAGTAGTGCTCGATTTCTTCACGGCCTCTGAAATCCCCAATTTCTTATCACAAATTCACCTTAACATCCCCAAATCAACAACAAAAAGCATCAAATGAACATCCAAGTATCAAACAATCGCCATATTGAAGATTTGGATGAAAAAAAAAATTTCGCCAAATTTTTTTTTTTCTTTGATTTGATGCAAAAAAAGCCACAAAAGTGGCAGAAAATCTTCGATTAGGGGGTATAGTAACCCCCCAAACAGTTTCCCTAAACATTGGAACAAAAAAAGACCATTTTGCCCCTCCCCGAGGGACAAAATCAAAAAAAAATTTCGTGGAAACAGATGAGAGCGAGATGAGGCCTGATGCGGCGCATATGCGGCCGCATCTGTCAAAAGCGCATATGCGCCTAAACGGGATGCGGATGCGAGCGCATCCCACATGATGTCGCCGCTTATGCAGCCGCATTTTAAAACACTGATGTCTACAGCGAAATACAAGGCATATAACATGATTAAAAGATACACGGTGAGGTTGGTGTGCAAAAGGTTTTCAAAGTCACAAGGTATAGATTACAAAGAGACTTTTGCCCAGTAGCGAAGTAGATACTGTTAGGATCACTTTCTCTTTGGCTCCAAAATCTTAGTCTTTACATTAGCTGGATGTGAAAAACACTTTTTTGCATAGAGATCATCATGCGAAAGTTTATATGGCCACAACCCCAGGTCTTCAGCTTCATCTTATTGCCTATTGGAGCCACACTTAAGTTCTCTCGAAGGTATTCATTTCGAATTCAATCCCTTCTTGTATTGCCACTCATCCATCTCAACATTCTCATCTCAGCTATACTCATTCTATGGATATATGTCGTTTTTTGACCGCACAACACTCCGCCTCATAAAGCAAAGTGGATCTCACAGTTGTCACTTGCTCTTCAACTTCATTAGTATGCGGAGATCACATAAAACTCTGATTGTACATCTCCAATTCGTCCACCCAACTCTAATTTTATGTGCGACATCTTCCTCAATCTTTCCATTTTCCTGGATTATCAACCCAAGATATTGAAAGTGGCTTTTTTTGGTATTTATTGATCGTCAATTTTAACTACTTTCTCGTCTCTATTCCTATTATTTTTTATATTTCTTTTTGGCATTTTTTCTTCTTTTTTTTATATAAAATAAATAAATAAAAGGAAAATTAAGGAAAGTAGGGTCAAGCTGGGCCAAACTGGGCTGGTAGGCCCAACCCAACCCTACCCTTAGGCCATGGTTTCCCAGCCCTAGCTCAGCCCTCTGTGGCCCGGGCCCTAGTTTTTTAAGGCCGACCTGATGGAGCCGGGCCACCCTGACCCATTGCCGCCCCTATAGACATACAACAAATATCTTTCAACTTCGTAGTATCATACTCTTATGATCATCTAATGAAATGATGCATGGTCATGGTGAGAAAAAGGAAACCATCAAATGAAGAAATGAACCATTCACTCAAAAAAAAAAAAAAAAGAGGAAATGAACCCATTGGTAGGCTCCAATATTTCCGTTCTACCATCCATTAGTTACGACTCCAATTGATTGTGATTTTCCATAAGACTATATAAAATTTCCCCAAAAGTGAGTGTCACTAGCATTTATGCACTGTCCAGGTCTAATATCTCTGGAGATAAGGAGAATAGCTGTTCAATAGAAGCAAATGATGATCAATCGATGGCAAAGACATGTACATATATAGGTCATCCAATTCCTTTTTTGCTTTTGAATATATAAAATCATATGAAAATATATAATCATGTGAACATGACAGACTCATTTGTAATGCATTCAGCCAATTAGATTGTTAAGAGTTCATTCTTCCCCATATCATTTATTTACTAAAAGTTATATTTAGGTCATCATTATCAGTGATAATTAAGACTATACTACATAAACACACTATCAACTTTTTTCTTAATGCCCATCATCCATGTTTGTAGATGCGGCATGGAGACCCTAAAATGGGCACTTGGGTCATTTTAAAATAGTATATATAAAGTTTTGCTCACATCATATGCAAACAAATGTCATTTTACATGTAAAAGATGAAATCATCAATCTCCAGAATATTGGCACCAAAGAAAATTGTGTGCGAAACAAACAAATCCTCTTGTCACAAATCAAAGGAATATTTACAATGGATTAGAGCAAGATTTGATGGTCATTTGAGAGGTGTCCATTGAAAAACCTAAATTGACTGATGACAATAAACACTCGCAATAACTTGTGTGAGCTAATATACAGAAAAGGTGAACCTATCCATTCTTTACCAGTTCAAACTGAGTGCTTTGGGATGAACATTCTTTCTCATTTATTCTATCTAGCATGATTGAAATATTGTAACAATATATCACAAAAACACAAAGAGAAAAGTTGTAAGAGATGCTCAAAAGGATTACTGAACCATTTCTTACAACCCACCAACCAACAAGAAATGTTTTTCTTTTCTGATAAAAGTGAAAAAAAAAAATTTATTGAAAATATAACTTCATTGTAAAACAAAAACATGGTAGCTATTTGTCTTTCCACCTGCTGTCCTTGTAAGAATGCTTGATGTTGGGGCTGGATTGTTCGCACCGGTTGCTGTACGGGCTGAGGGATTACCCTTGTGCCATCCTTCAATTGCTCTACTAAAGCCCCAGGATTACTGGAAGAATAAAATATTAATTTCAATATAAAACAAACATGAGAACATTTCCTAAGGGAGTAAATCTCATGAAATAAACCATAGTATCATAATAAATTCAAACATCAAAGATAATGGCAAAGAGATGTATAAAATAGGAAAAGATACTCAAGGAATATGCATAATAACATGCTATCAATTGCTCTTGGCCATGCTGTTCCCTGAGAGAACACTGGGAAGAAAAATGAGAAAAAAATCATCAACCAATAAACATCATGAACATCATTAAATGATATGGGTAGTTAATTAATGATCCTTAGCAGTTATAGAAGAAAACTGGGTACCATGATCATATTCACAGGATATCTATTCATCTAGTGCAAAGGGAGGGGAAAGCAATAGGGAATGATGCTGGAAATATAACATGGCTTACGAGCGAGAATGCCCCAAATAATCCACACTCATAAAACTTGGATATTGGAAAAGAAAACACTAACAACCAATAGACAATTTGGCAATAAGAAAAATCACATTACCAAATAATAAATCAGTTCGACATAGTACAGGCCAATAGGGGGAAGTTAATTTCATTCTTTGGTTAAGATATAGAGCTTTGTTCTTGATCTCCTCTTTTCCAGTATAACTATAAAAGCTCCATTCATTCTACCAGAGAACAAAGGAGAGAAGCAGGGACACTATGGATTTCTGCCCATAAGGAAACCAAAGAGTCAAGTGTCAAAACATGGGACTGACCCCAAAAAGGAACTCAGACAGAAGCATTAAAAACAATGAAATTCTAAATCTATAACGAAATGGGAGAGAGATTCAGACTGCAGGACTCTAGAGATGGCTATGATTTCTAAAGGGGATTGCTATTGGCACTGAGGCTTTTGCTATCTGCAGTCTGCACCCATGTACAAGGATAGGAATTGTAGCAAGCCAAGATTTGATTTTTTATTTTTGAGGAAGCAAGAAATGATATTCCGGAACTCAAATTTCTGGTTATCAGCACATCTTGTACTCGATGTGCGAACCGCAAGAAGACTACAAAAAGGAAATAGTTAGGTCCTAGAACCCAGAATTAGTACATTATGCTCCCATTGGGCAATATCCATCTCTCAGTTTCCATGCCTAATTATAAAATGTTAGGGAGTCAAGGAATGATTGAAAATGCTCTTGGAACCATAATTACCGGAATTCACCTACATAGAGTTAATTCCGCTCTGGAATGCCAATCCCACACTCCAAGATAGGGGGCTTTGTCCCTCTAATTCTTAAATTTTGGAATCTTGTTCCTTCCTATTAGGGATCGAGGTCCTGAATCATGGGATCCAGATTCTCCTAGCATTTTAGTATGATATAATATAGCAAAATGGTATAGTACAGTAGCAATTAGGATAGCAATATAGTATAGTCTAGCGGGGTGGCACACTACAGTAGTATATACTATAGTATGGCTGCATATAGTATATAGTTCTATACAATAGAGTTAAATACAGTAGCATATAGATAATATAGTTGGTAGAATTTGGTATATACAATATAGCATAATATTGTCATATATTTCATTGTATAGTAGTGCAGTATATAACTATATTTTATACTACAAGATATTGTTAAGTGATCTAGCGGCCCCAATGTTTAACAATGTATAATGTTTGCATTGCCTTTTACTACACCTGGCATAGCTTTTGCCAAGAGTAAACTGAGTAGATATTCCAGTAACTAGGTCACGAGTATGGAATGCAGTCTATAGGGTCCTAAGATATCTCAAAGGAACCATAGAATATGGCCTAATTATGTGGGCGAGCCCATTGTATTAGAAGGATATAGCAATGCACATTGGCTTATAGATATTGATGAATCCATGTCCACTAGTTGATGGATCCTGGTGGGGTGGTCGTTGCATGGGGCTCCAAGAAAAAAAAAAATTTAATGAAGTTAACTGACCAAGCACAAGACTTGTATCTCCAAATCCACGATGGAATCAAAGTTAATTGCCTTAAAAGCCGCTAGTAAAGAAGCTGAGTGGCTAAGGAACTTGTTGGCAGATGTCCACCTATTCAAGGGCCCATGTATGCAGTTTTAATACGTTGTGATTGTGAATCTGCAGTATACTAACCGAAAAGTAAGATTTATTATGGAAAATCCAGATATATTCGTTTGAGACATAGTCAGTTCAGACTTAAGATTAAAGACGGAGACATATTAGCACTCCATGTACGATCAAACCAGAACTTGGTAAATCCATGAACAAAAGCCCTTACAAAGGACCAATGATTCAAAAAGCGGACTGCCCAGCGCCTAGGCGGCCCGCCTAGGAGGTCCCAAAGGCCTGGGCGCATCGCCAAGGCCTAGGTGGCCAATTTGGGCGGTCAATCCCTGGGCGGCCGCCTAGGTAGTACGGAACCCGCCTAGGCGGCCACCTAGCGCCCAGCCTTGGGCGACCGCCTAGGGCCTGCGCCCCACCCAGGGGCAAAAAACTAATCCGTGAGGCCATTTTACTCCTTTTTTTTGTTTTTAAGGCCCAAAAATTAGGGTTTTAGGTTCATTTGAAACCTAAACCTTGTTTGAGCCAAATTTAGAGAGAGAAAACCACTAAAAAACTAGATTGTGGTGAATTTTTTAAGAACGAAGGGTTATTCAAAGTTATCCAAAATTGATTAAAACATCACCCATTGGTATTATATTTACTTTTTGATGTTTTGAAAAGTTATTAGGGGATGTTTTAGAAGATTTTAAATATTTAGACACATCTTTGAGGTGGAAGTTTGAAGATTGCGCAATCAAACTCAAAATAAGTGATTTTTTTTATTGCTTTAGTAATTTGTATTATTTTTTAGATGTCTTCTTCGGGATCTAATAGGAGTGGTGATCCCAGTTGGAAATATGGCTATAACTCAGATCCTAATGATAAAATGGCATAAGATGCAATTTTTGTGAAAAGAATACAAAAAGGGGCATAAACCAATTCAAGAAACATCTTGTCGGTATCAAGGGTGACGTTACCCCATGTAAAAAAACTCCTGATGCTGTTAAAGAGGAAATAAAGAATTTTATGAACTTGGTGAAAATGAAAAAAGATGAGAGATTTGCCTCTATAGCAAAGATTAGGTCTGGGGTTCGAGTCAATTTTGATGATGATGATAGTGATGAGGAAAGGATTGGGGAGCGATGTCAAGAGGTCGAGCAATCCATTATTAGGGGAAAGGGGAAGGGAGTTGTAATTGCTTTTGGTTCTCGGACTAAGAAGCCTCGGGTTAGAGGCCCTATGTACAGTTTCTTACCTCGGCCTAACCCTAAGATTACAGGAGAGAAAACAAAAAAGCAAACCACCATTGAAAATAGAACCAAAAAGGAAGAGAGACATAGAGCTGCGTATTATTTGGCTACATGGTTTTATGAGGCGGGCATTCCCTTCAATACCGCTCGCTTGAGCAGCTTTTATGTTGCAGTAGAGGCAATTGGCCAATTTGGCCCTGGGCTGAAACCCCCAACCCCATACGAGCTTTCAGAGCCTTTTTTAAAAAAGGCAGTGAGTGCCACGAAGGAAGCTATACAACTTAAGAACGATGCATGGGCTCAGTATGGGGTTTCTCTTATGATTGATGCTTGGAGTGATAGGAAGAGAAGAAGTCAAATGAATTTGCTTGTGAATTGTCCAGTAGGGATTGTTTTTTTGAGGTCTATTGATGCCTCTAATCATATCCAAGATGCCCATTACATATTTCAAGTGATAGAGAAGGGAATCATGGAGGTTGGGGAGCACCTTATTGTACAGGTTGTCACAGACAATGCTGCTCCTAATGTTGCTGCATCTAATTTGTTGCACATAGCTTATCCTAGAATCTTTTGGACACCATGTGCAGCACATTGTATAGACCTCATGCTTGAGGCTCTTGGCAGTTTAACCGAGACATCAAGTGCAATGAAGAAGGCCAAGTATGTTACGAATTTCATTTATAGCCACCATATCACCCTCAGCATGATGCGTACCTTTACAAAGAAGAAAGAGATTGTGAGGCCTGGGTCACGAGATTTGCGACCTGATACTTATGCCTAGATAGCATACATTCGAGGAGAGTGCAGTTGAGGCAAATGTTTACCTCGAATGAGTGGAGAGCATGCAAGTAGTCTAAGGCTCATGTTGGGAAGAAGGTGAGAGATAATAATTCTTTCTAAGGCTTTTTGGCGAGGGGTGAAGGACGTTCTTAAGGTATTTTTTCCTAGTCCTTCGCATGGTTGATAGTGACAAGCCTTCTATGGGCCATATATATGATACTATGGAGAAATGCAACAGAGAGATAGCCAAAAATTTCAATGATGAAGAAACCCGCTATAAGCCTGTTTGGGAGATTATTGATAAGAAGTGGGATAAGCAGCTATATCAGCCATTGTATGCAGCTAGTTATTTTTTTAACCCAGCTTTGTTTTATATTGACAAGGATATACAAACAAATGACACAATTATGGATGGATTTAATAAGTGTGTAGAGGTGCTAGTCCCTGATCTTGAAATGCAGGATATTATATGCGCTGATGAGCTGATAAATTACAAGTAGTCATTAAAGTTTTTTGGGAGTCCAATGGCGATGAGGCAAAGGACCAAAATTAATCCAGGTATTAAATATTATTATAGTAATAATATTCTTAAGTTCATTTGTTCAAGTAATCAAGTATGTCTATTATTTGTTTATGATTTTTTTATTTCTTTGCAGCCCATTGGTGGAGCCAACATGGCCACAGTTCTCCAAATTTACAAAAGTTGGCCATTCGGATCTTAAACCTAACCACTTCTTCGTCCGGTTGTGAGCGCAATTGGAGTAATTTTGAAGGAGTAAGGTCATAAGGGTAATTTGTATAATTTTATAAATAATACATGAACCATAGATATTAGATTTTAATTAGTTCACTTTCATTTTATTTTGTTAGGTTCATACAAAGAAAAAGAACAGGCGTGAATCAAAGAAGCTCAATGACCTCGTCTATGTCAAGTACAATCGATTCTTGAAGGACAAATTTGCTAATAGAGACCCCGTCAGATCAAAAAATAGGACAATGTTATAGAGTGGTTAGTTGATAATGATGAGGTCGAGGGGCATGAAAGATTGACATGAAAAATGGTAATGGATGCTTTAGGGATATCAGCTGACCCTCCCAGGGCCACTAGAGCTTATGCACAGAGAACAAGGGTGGAGGAAGAGGAGAAGAAGAGGCAGAATCACAAAAGACAGAGAAAGACAAGCCGCAATATGTCGAGGAGGGTGACGACTCCGTCGACTCCAATGAATATGATGCCAATGCAGCTGACCCAAGATTTTCTGATGATGAATGAATGTTGATTGTTGAATAATTATTAAACTTTGTTACTTTGAAGTTTGAACTTTAATTGAAGTATTGTGTATTGAACATTTGAACCATTGAAGATTCTTTTGAGTCTTCAAGTATTTTTTTCATAGTTTTATAATTTGGTTGGTTGGCATATTTTAAGTTTTAATTTGATATGGATTATGGAGTATGAACTGACTTATGGATTATGGTTATGCTTATGGAATGTGTGCTAAATGCTAATATGCAGTATAATTTGAATATAACTGATAGTCTGATACTCGAATAACTGCAGAATCCTTATTTGGATTCAACTAGACCGCCCAGGTTCTGGGTGCCCGCCTAGGCGCTGGGCGGCCTGGACCCCCCAATCCGCCTAGGACCCACCTAGCGCTTTTTGAAACACTGCAAAGGACCAAATCCAAAAGACAATTAAAGGAATGGAATTGAGACCCACATGTAAAACACCACAGAGTGATGAGCATCTACCTAAAGATAACATCTCAAGTAAAAGGTTCAAAGAGAAACAAATCACTTATGTGATATCTAATGTATGTATGTACCACTATTTCTTAATGGAAATTTATAAATTTCTTCTCCATCCTTAGCTGTGTGGTACTTGTAATCAATGGAGAGGTAAAGCTTTGCTGTTAATGAACCAATTTTGTCAAATGATATGAGATTAAGCTTTGTTCTTAATGAATCTATATGATCAGATGATGTAAAACCTAAGCTCACCTATTGACTGTGGAAGTGGATGCCACTTCCACTGCTAAGCGGGGTTTCTCTTAAGTGGACATGATAACCAGGAATAATGCAGAGCCTTTATTTTCGAGGCCTTTTAAAAAATCACAAATATTTTTTGAAGGGTAATGTGTGGGATGTGGCCGGCTATCAATGATTGACATAGTTCAAGGTTCGTCCACTCCTATTAGGCATTCCATATAATACTAAATAGAGCTCCAAGTCTAACAAATTCCTTCACTTTATGCATTATGTTACCTGATTTTGAAGAGCGAGAAAAAAGTTTTTTCGTCCAGTTGTTAACAAGCACGAATTGTTATATTTTGTGTAATTTGTATTTCTTTAAACAATTTTTTAGATTTTCATGTTTTGTTTGAGATAATTTCTCATAAAAGGGAATTGTGTGATGTGCATGCATGTGTGTGTCAATGAGAGCAAAGTAACAACATTGTTGTACGCGTCATACCATATTTTGCCTAATTGTCATCATGTTTATTTTATTGTGGCCCTTGTAGTTCTTGTAGACCATGATATGTTTATTAAAAAATTAGAAGTTCATTGCAATGAACTTAAGTTTGCTGAGAACAAACTTGGAAGTTCACCACGAGCAAACTTGCCAAGTTCACTGCAAGGGAATGGCAAGTTCGCTCCCTAATAAACTTTGAGGAGGCTCCTCTTGGCTTCCCCTTTTTTGGTGATGCCATGTGTCACCCTCTTAGGAAAGTAATACATGAACTTTGAAATTTATTTTTGGGAGTTCACTCCCTTCTTATTCATGGTGATGAACTAGGTGCTATCTTTCGGGGTGGCATGAGTCCTTTATATATATATATATATCAAGGTTCAAAATTGCAGATGCTGCCACCCAGGAGGTTAAGGGTCTGAGCCACCTAGGTAGGCACCCAGACACAAAGGCGGCCTAGATACAAAGGTGGCCTGGATGATCCCTGTTTTTTCCAATCTAAGTTGCACTTCAAGACATTTATCAAACTGATTTACAATTGACGAAAGGAGTGCAATAAATTAATATAGCTACTCATTGTTACTCTTACATGCAAAAAAGTCAATCCTTCCATTTTTTAGTTTACAATAAATTAATATAGCTACTCATGGTTCTTGTTACATGTAAAATGATTTTTCGACAAGTGGCACAAAAAGTCTAATCCTTCTATATATTAAAGGTGCGGTTTCTATAACGATGCAACCTTAAACAATCCAATTAAGGCGCACCTTAAAATTTTATCATAAAATGTAATTTTGTTATAAAAAATTCTTA
>NW_006499858.1:4607530-4624187 GCF_000471905.2 Amborella trichopoda
TCTTAGAAAATGGACGATCTAGATAATGTGTTGCAAGATGCACTATTTCGAGGAACTAAAAAAAAAAAAATTTCATATTCATATATCTCAATGTCGAGATGATCGATTAGAGGATTTATTCAACAATAAAACAACATTTCCGATAGATTTTTGAGGTGCATCTGTGATTCTACATTTTAAGGTTGCAACCTTATATAAAGTTTTCCCATATATTAATTAAAACTGAATTAATACTAGTTTTTGGTTTACCAATAAATTAATATAGCTACTCATAGTTTCTATTACATGCAAAAAGCTTTTTCGACAAGTCACATAAAAAGTCTAATCCTTCCATATATTAATTAAAACTAAATTAATACTATTTTTTGGTTTACCAATAAATTAATATAGGTACTAATGGTTATTGTTACATGCAAAAAGCTTTTTCGACAAGTGCATAAAAAGTCTAATCCTTCCATATATTAATTACAAATGAATTAATACTATTTTTTAGTTTGGTATTAATTTAGCTAAATGAAGGTGCAAGTCAAGGCAGTGCCTAGGCTCCTGCATTTTACGCCGCCTAGGCGGGTGCCTTGAGCACCAAAGCGGGTGCCTAGAGCATGCCGCCTTGCCCAAAATCAGACGCTTTGAAAAAAAAAAAAAAACCAACCTAGGCAGCAAGGCGGTCGAATATTCGTTCACTGATATATATGTGTGTGTGTGTGGGCTTGTTGACAATCCCTCTAACATACAAAGGTTAATGTTAAAATCATTACTTTTTGTTAACAATTATTTTAAGGAAAAATATACAATAAGACCATCTATCTTTGGTACAAGGTTGTTACAATTAATCTTGACCACTGGATGTGCAATTAGGTGGTTGCATATATTCCATTGACCAAGCTCAAACTTCAAAAGAAATTTTCTCGAACTTTGTGGCACACCCATGCTATCAGATTTCATATCATATGGTTGTAAGTAATTGTGACCTCCTTGTATCAAAGGTAAATGGTCTCATTGTATACAATCCCTAACTTTAATGGGTAACTTAATTATTACCTCAGGGTAAATTTTAAATTTTTACAAAAGTACAATAGTATTTTGGAAGTTAGTATCCTAGAACTTTATTGGTAGAATACCCTTGTCCTTTAGTACAAATTTCAATTTTACACCTTATAAAGATGACAAAATATCCATCTTTTAGTGATATTTACACATATACCCTTACTAGATGAGTAAGATATCACAAAAATAATGTGCAACTTGGAGTTTCTAACAACACTTCTGATTGGGCTAGTTGTATCCTGGGAGTATGCTCAGAATACTTCTCTAAGTGGGGGACATTTAACACTTCAAAGAAAGCGAGACCATCTCGTGCCCCGGGTCCCTTGTAATTCCCATTTTATTATTTTTTAATCTCTTCTCCTTAAACTTTGAAACCAGACCTAAATCCTCAAGTTTTATCAGCATTAAAGAGTATGTTTTAAATGCTTACTGAAAACTAACTTCGGTCAAGGGAAGATTTTTCTGAAATTTTATAGTACAAAGAAGAAAAAAACTAACTCATTCACCAAGAGGAACAAGGTCATTTTGGTCGTTAATTTTTTAAGTGCATTATGTTTTCTTTCTTTCTTTCTTTGGTGTGCCATTGTCAAGCGCACCCATCTCCAAAATTTCAAGTCAATAAGGATTTATGTAAATAAATAAATAAAAACAACTAAAAATGAAACAATGCACATACAAATCAAACATCTAGATTTGGGAGATTGAATCTGCGGCATTGGGCCTATATTTTTCCATAAGCTGACGGCTCAGAAACATATTTCCTCATACATACATACATACCTACATAAATACAAACATACATACATACATACATACATACATACAAACATATGTAGGTGTGTGCGTCCATACATACATACTGTGAGAGAGATAGAGAGAGAGAGAGAGAGAGAATTGTCATAAATAGAGTAGTGGCTCCTTAGGTTATAATGGTTACTATTGCACACTAAAACTCAAGGTTCAATCTCATGCTGGCCTACCTAAAAGAAGACAATTTTTCATTTTTGAAAACAAGGTATGCCAGGCCAAGCCCAGCTCGTGACCCTTAGTGATGGACCTAGGCCCTTCATTCATACTTAGCCCATGCCTGGCCCACTTGCAGCCTTAGATATTAATATCTTGAAGGGAAAACAAGGGGCTAGCGAATTTTGACTGTATTTAGAGATGTAGAAAAGGCCACATCATCTTACAATTGAGACGCTAACAAAACTCGGAGTGAAGAGGCATAACATTAGGATTTGAGTGAGAAAGATCTACGAGGAAAGTAAGGGAATATTTTGGAGCAAACTGAATGACAAAAAAGTTAATGGTTTCGTGGCCCCAGTCAAGCACGGAGTCTTTTTCTAGGGACTCCTCGCATGTGAAACCTGTCCCTATTGGTGGTCCCACTGATCGTGCCTTTGTTAATTCCTTCGGTCATGTGCTTGATGAAGCCCCCACCGAGACTCGCCAGTTGATGTACCTCTTGAGTGTCAGGGGGTACATTATGGATTTTCGCTTGAGCAATGACAAGAAGCTCGAGGCTTATTACCCCCACAGGTTCGCCTGACAGCATGGGCTTGATCAGGGGTGTTCATATCCCATGCTTTTTGAAAAGCGGCACAGGAAAGAGGGGACCTCAAGGAGTGAGGACACACTTGGCAAGAGGCATGAAGCATGGAAAGACAGTCATATGAGGGTGACTGGTTCCACTTGCCTTGATTTCACTGGTGTGAACAAATTTGTTGTTCCATACTATGGTCGCATTGGTCATGCTACTGAGGCTCATTGGCGTTGGTGGAATTGTACCAACCGGTCATACTGGTTAGCACCTTACCCTTGGAACGAGGACAATCTTGCTCAGAAGTGTAAGACAAAGCATGCGAAGAACTTTGCCCCACCTAGCTTTTTGAAGATCTTCGAACTTGACTACGCCCTAGACTGGAGGAGGCAAATCAATATTCCTCAGGTGGAAGCAGCTGATGAAGCCTCACACCCCGTTCTTTCTCTTGAGGGTGAGACTAAGTTCCTCTTCGACCGTCTCTGCTCTATCTTTGAGTGTGACAAGGGTCGTGTTTTTCGTGGGGCCGAAGGTCAACCCACATAGGATTTAAATGCTTTGATAGCAGTGGCCCTCATTCCACTCCAATCGCCACCAATCCTTATGATTGCCATGATAAGGAGGCCACTGCTAGGAAGGAGAGGAAGAAGGGAGTCTTAGAAGACTCTGAACGTGAGTCCATCCCTGAACCTGCGGTTTTACGGAAGAGTGTTCAATTGAGGAAGCAAAGCTCAACCAGTTTTTCTTGCCCTAAGTGCGACCTATCACATTCAGCCTGCCCCGGGTACAACTCGTGATTTACCTCTAAAGTCTCCAAAGCCTGCCAAGCGTGCGAAGCGCGTGGTGTCTCCAAGTCCGCCCACTTTAGCAGAGGCAGCTTCTTTAGCCCATGAGGTGTCAGCACCCATTTCCAAGCCAGTCACAGCTCTGTCAGTTCCTTTGTGCCATGTCACCTTCGATTTGAGCTTTCGCTAGAGAGAGTAGTCCTGCTCCCAGGGTGGAAGCAGCCCATGTTATTGATGCGACAGCTGATGACATTGTGAATGATGCCCCGAATGAGGGCATGCTTGTTTCTTTTGAGATTGATGACGTGCCAGCACAATCTCCGGCTCACTTGTTATCTAGGCTTGTGAGCTTTGAGTGCCCAGGTGTTGAGGGCTTGTAAGCTTTGAGAGCCCAGGTGTTGAGGAGGTAAGCGGCTTAAACAAAGCCGCGAAGTTTGCCGATGATGTTTGTTCGGAGGATGCTGATGCAGCCGAGGTGCTGGCTTCCTTAGCATTTGACATTGAGTCACAATCCGAGCCCGATGTGCCCTTGGATGCAGATCTTACCATCGTGGGATCTGAGCCGGTGGTCGCCGGCAAAGGTTACTTCTGCCCGGGGATCTTTGGTATCCGATCCCCCAGTGGATGCGAGATCCGACATGATGATTGGGTTGCTGCGGGCTGGCCTTCAGCAGTTGAGAGGGTGCCCTCTTCCTGATCTTGAGAAGGGGATTGCTGACCTTCGTGGGTGTGCAACGAAGAGAGCCGTTTTTGCATTTTCCAAGGTCTTTTAGATAACTTGGCATGGTGGAGGGTGGAGGCCACGAGGAGCGAGTCTGAACTGCAGGAGCTGAGCGGTGCCAGGCTGACTTTCGTGGAGGAGACATTTGCTCAACACCATCGATTGATAGTCGACTATGCACGCGAGGAAACTGCCATTATTGCTCAACAAACCAATCTCAAGGCCCATGGCTTTGCCCATGTAACTGAGCTAAGGGTCATGGGGACAGATATGTCGAGGATGCATGCTCATTAAGATGAGTTGAGAGCAGAATTGACTCGGAGGCAAGAGGAAAGCAAGGTTGGGTTTGAAAGGTTGAAGAAGTTTAGTGCTGATACGAAAGAGGCAGATGCATCAGTGGAGCGGCTTACCACAACTGCAGATGACATCAAAGAGCATGTGAAAGCGGCCTCCAAGCATTCTGAGGTGATGATTGCAAAGATCCATGAGGCCCTTGATAACTTTTAAGGGTGCGATGAAATACCTAAATCAGGAGAGATGGCATCATGCTAGTAGATGAATGTTCCCAACAAATCCAGAAAGGTGTCAATAAAAGCCAAGTTAAAGAATGATGTCAAGATGATGGTTAATGTGAGACTTCAAAATGAAGAAAACAAAATCAATGAAATTAAGGGGAATGATACTTAGATCGGTTTGGATGAACCCAAATATGCTATTTTTTGGATGATGAGCAAATAAAAACTTCTCAAGGGCTTAGATGCATTGGTATACAGCGAGCTGTTTTGGACATAAATTTAAAAAGCTATCAATTTTATGAAAAAATAAGCAATTAGAATATTTATATATGAATCAAATTTTTTGAGCTCTCTAGGTTTTTGGATTCAACCTATCGAGCCCCATCTCTCTCACAGCCCTTCCTTTCTCAAGGCCCTCCAACACCTCTATCATGCTCATGCAACTCTACTGCCCATCTCTCTCTTCCAATTTTAACTTGCCCCATCACCTCTCATTCCCCTGCAATTCTAGACCTCTCTCCTACAACAAGCAAATCCCTCTCCCAATCTCTCGACCCAAAAGCCCCAGAATTAAGATCTAACCCAGAAAATTTGGCTTCAGACTTGGAAGCCTGTTTCCTGCCAAAATTCTCAATACAAAACCTCAATGCACACTCCAGGTCAAGATCCTGGTCATTTCAATCCAAAATCTCACCTGAAAACCTCCACTCTAATCCAACTTCCCTCCAATTTTGACCAGAATTCTCATCAAAAGACCTCTAAAACCCATTCAGCTCTATATCTTCCGGTTTTCTGGCCCCGGGAAACACATGAACCCCTTAAAATGCAAATATCTCTTAAAAGCAGCTCTGCAAATAAGTGGCAAAGCACAGGCCTAGGCAGAACACTCCGCACAGTGGACTCTCCCATTTTTAGAAACCAAACTAGTGCATCATCTAGTGAAGGGGCAATAGGGTTCGGAAAACTACAAAGCTTACAAATTGAGCTATGGCTGATTCTATAGAGAGATTCAGGAGAAGGGAAGCAATATTATCGCAGTGGTGTTTGAGGGGTTTATAGTGGCTGCAAAAAGATTCCAGCCATCTTTGATCCAAGCAAAGCAATTGCATAGTTTCTCTCAAAAGAATAACCAGAAGAGAGGATTACAAGGTCGGCCATGGAGGATTCAGAGATGCGGGCAGAGGAATTCTGCCGGCCATTTCGGAGAAGTCACTGGCAAAACTATTTTTCTAGCCAGTTAGGGATTATTATCCTACTTTGTTGTCGCAAAATGCAGAGTAAAATTCAGTTAGATGCTTTCTTCCAAAACCCCCAGAGTTGAGCGCTCTCCCCATTAGAGAAAGAAATCTCCACGGAGACAGGAAAGGTTCTCGATGGGGCAGGGAAGGTTACCAACAGAGAGAGAGAGAAAACGAGAGCCAGACAGCTTTGTAAAAGTAGAAAAAAAAAATTCAATTATTTCTAATGAGCATTTATCTCAAATATATATGTATGGCATTTAAATATTGGGAACCATAAATAATGAACATGCTAAAGGCCAATTTATAGCTCATTAAAATTCTAAACTGGGATCTTCTATCTAAAGTGGCAGACCCCCCAAAATTATGGTTCGCAATTTGGGAGCACATACACGCTCCCATTTTCATGGGAATGTGGTCCTTAGCCTTTTAGGAACTTGTTGCCATACAGTCGTTAAAGGAACATTCCCTGTCTCTCTTCTTTAACTGACCGCACTATGGCAACTACAAAATGCATCACTAGGCAAATTTTGGGTTTCAAAGAAGTGGAAATGATTCTCATTCTAGACCAAATTTTAATGGGCATTTGAGCATCAAAGTAACTGTTAAAATATTAGATGGACACAATTCCTTAGTGGAAATGATTCTCATTCTCAACGAGGGGCATTTCCGCCCCAGGGTGGGGCAAGCCCTGGGCGCTGGGCGCCCGCCTAGGCGGGTTCCTGGGCGCCTAGGCCAGCGCCCAGGGATATCCAGCCTAATTTGCCTGCCTAGGCCTAGGCAATGCGCCCAGGACTTCTGGACCGCCTAGGCGACCGCCCAGGCATTGGGCAGTCTGCTTTTTAAATCACTGCTATCTCTTAATATAAAGTAATTGTTTCTCATTTCATATTTGAATGTTGGGAATCCATAAGAAATCGGACTTTAGTGGAAACTACAATATACTTGTTTTTCCTTTTTCAAGACATTGTCATGTTCCGGCTTGCTACTTCTTTATCATGACAAGGATTATTAGCAAATTGTTTTCGAGTTTTGGACTTTGTTGCCCCTTTACACAATGAAAATGTGTCAAATTCCACAATGTGATGACTCGGCAACTTTTTGATATGTTTTTTATGATTTTTTTGTGGAATACATGTCTTTATATATAACAATATGAAACTAGGAATAATATTTTCTGAAGTTTATGTAACGCCCCCACACAAGCACACACTCAGGTATGCATGACTCACGCATATGCACACACACACACACGTGCACGCACACACGCACACACACAAACATTCACAGACACACATATTATATAGGTGCTCCCTAGAGATGACCCCTCGTCCCAAACCCCAGGCCCATTCCCGCAAACCGGTACCTAAGTTCCAAACTCTATCACCAAAGAAGAAAAAAAGCATTTCCATGATACTTTAAAATATGGAAGTTCTTCTTAAATGAACCCAAAAAGAAAACATTTTAGATCAATATATCCATATTTCGCAGGCATATCAAGTAACTACACTGAAAAATAATAAAATCTATTTACCTGTATCCCAATGTTCGTATGAACATTTTAAGGAGTTCCACAGGTGTGCATTGTTTCCTGTAACTATCTGCAAGCAGTCTTAAGATCTGGCTTAATTTACAAATGTGGCAGCTAAGAAACTGTGAAAGAACCTCCAATGAGTTACTCGATGCCCCTTCGAAACCAATGCTGACCAATATACGAGATAGAGCTTGTTGAAGCAGATGAGATGCTTCCTCCTCACACATGGATCTCCTGTTCTTTCCCCTATATTTGCTTCTCCCAATCCCCATATTAAAGTACTCAGCCCTCATGCCAAATCTTTCAATCATTGCTGGATTCCTGCATATACCCTGGGGCAAATTATCAAGAATCCCACAAAATTCTATATTCTGATTTTCTTCAGGCTTGTTAGTGGAGGGGACTGCACTATCAGGCACACAGTTAGATGGAAACATGAGTTCTGGGAAGAAATCTGATTCCTCTCCCATCAAGTCATTCATTTCCAAGTTTGAACTTGTGTGGAACCCATGAGACCCATTTTCCTTGACTGGATTGGCAAAACCCATTCCCTGATCATCAAATATTTTTCGCCTTTTATTGTGTTTCTCGAGAAGTTTGAGGTACAAAGACATTCCCTCTGGTGTCCTTTTAAATGTTTCTCGCTCACTAAATGGAATTCTTTGTTGGGAAATACGCCATGCTATCCATTTTGATCTTCTTTCTCTATAACTTTCAACAGATTGGCTATACCATGTCTCACGCAAATCCCCATTTTGGGATCTGAAGGACATATCTTCAATATCAGACTCGTTGCTTTTTGGCCCTGCACTTGAAGCTCTATCAAATGCAAATTCAACCACCTTGCCAGTAGTGGATGATAATTTAGATTGGGTTTTCTGCATGAATGCCAAACATGGGTGTCAATTACAGAGACTTCCATGTCCATGCTACTGAATCCCAACCAACAGACATCGTAGTGTGAAATATAAACATGGAAAATATCCTGAGGCTTCCTACTTGTAGGAAAAATAGTGCATTATGAACTGAACTAGAACTATTACAGGTTTTTTTTTTTTGGATAGGTTAGTGATTGGTTCAAGCCCAGGATTCGGAGTTGCCATTGACAACTGAACCATTCTATTTATACTGAAAAAAGGTCAGTTCTAAAGTTTCACTACAAATTTGCAAATAATATTTTTAAGAACAATTAATGCAGAAAGCTAAGCTACACAAGTAATCAGTTTTCTCCACAATAGACACAAAAGGACATGAAGATGGGCATAAGATAGTCTACAAGTTCTACATGCTGTTTCATTTGTTACTGCTCTAAGATCCAGGTCCTGTTATATATTCATCCTTTTTAGAGTTTGATCATATTAAGGGTTTCCATATTACATGTGCCACGCTGTTCAGTGTGTTATATGTACTATTAGTCATCTGTTGTTAACAAAGGATGGCAGATGTCAACTCTTTCTCTGCTTATAATAATCATCATCATCTAAGCCTTATCCCAACTATTTGGGGTCAGCTAGACAAATCCTGTTTCTCTACTTATAATACTTACAAAAAAAATAAAAAGTTGTGTGTTCAATTGACATGAGCTGAATATCAGTTGACAACGGCTTTCCCTTGTAGACAATGAAATAGCAAATGGCAAACGGACCAAACTGAAATGTATGGCACAGCTATAAAGGTACCATGACATACTTTCTCTTATATTATAATTTCCTTAAATAAAAAGTCAAGACTCAATTAGATTAAATAAGACCTAGTCCAGTAAAGCTGCTTTATAGAATGGGTGCTACTTGATGACCATCTTTCCAAGCACAAATATTAATCAACACTTTTTTCTTTTTTCTTGTTTTTTGATTGTTAGAATATTGACCAACATTCAGGAATATCTCAAGGAAAATATTTGGAATATTCGAACACTTATGGGCCTCCCTCCACCCCAACATGCACTCCTTCTTCGAGGAGATCCACAAAAGAGGGGCCATCAACAGAGCCATGAATGCCACCTTCATTGCCCTAGTTCCCAAAGTAGAAGGCGCTGATGAATTTAAAGATTCTAGACCTATCAGTTTAATCAACAGCTCCTACAAGATCCTGTCCAAGGTCCTCGCCTCTAGGAGCAAGAAGGTCCTCGGCTGGGTCATCTCCTCTAACCAAGGGACATTTGTGAAGGACCTCCAGATTCTCGAAGGGGCCTTAATGGCTCACGAATGTATCAACTTCAAAACTCTCTCCAAAATCCCCCATCTAATTATCAAACTAAACAGGGAGAAAGCCTACAACCACATTGATTAGGTCATTCTTGATGAAACTCTCCTAAGGATGGGTTTCAGCCCCCATTGAGGACCTAAATCCACGGCTGTATCTCCAACCCGTACTTCTCAGTTCTCATAAACAGCTTCCCCAAAGATTTCTTACCTTTATCCAGAGGCATAAGACAAGGGGGCCCCCTCTCCCCATTTCTGTTTGCCATAGTACCCAAAGTCTTTAGCAGATCAGTGGCTAGGTTGTATCAACACAGCCTCCTCAAGGGGTTCAAAATAGGCAATCAAGGTCCCATGATATCCCACTTGCAATACGCCAATGACACCACCTCTTTGTGGAGCATTTGCGCCACAGGTTGACTCCCTCCTTTTCCTTAAATGCTTTGAACTAGCCACTGTCTTCAGAGTAAACATGGCCAAATCCAAAATGATTGGAGTCTCCCTAGAGCCCCAAGCCACCCAACACTTTGCAGGTAGGTGGGGCTGCAACCTAGATGCTTTGCCATCCTCCTACCTACCCCTGCCCCTCTGTTTAGGTAAACCCAAACTGAGTCAATGGGGACCCATCATTAACAAATTTGACTATAAATTAGCAGTTGAAAAGGAAGATTCCTCTCTTCGGCTAGTAGGATCAACCTCAGCAAGGCGACCCTCCACAATGTCCCCATCTATCAGATGTTGCTCTTTCACATGTCCGCCTCAATGCCTCCCGGCTTGAGCAACTAAAGAGGTACTTCCTCTGGCTGGTGATGGGGAATCGAAAAAGTACCATCTAACCTCCTGCGATAAAGTCTGTCTTCCTAAATCTCGTGGAGATTCGGGGATTCGCAGCCTGAAAATGAACAGCCAAACCTTCCTGGGCAAGTCGTGGTGGCGCCTAACAACCAAAGATGTTGTTCCATGGCAACTAGTCCAGCACCACAAATACTACCACCCGAACTCTACTAGTTGGCTGCCCCTTTGCCACACTAATAGCTCCTCCTTAGGAGCCTGTCAATCCATGCTCCGCTGCCATATCCATTTCAAAGCAAATATCCAGTTCCACCTTAGGAGCCGTAACAGAGTCAAATTCTAGTCAAACCTCTGGATAGGGCACTCCCCTCAAAGGGATTGTTATCCTAACCTCCACCTCTTGGCAAGAAACAGCAATGCATCAGTCACCAATATTTTTTAATCATTGGGTCCCTCGAGGATCTAGAACTCCATTTAGGAGGCCCTTAGTAGACTGGGAGCTGGACGACTTTCTTGAGCTCTCCTCCCATCTAACTACAACGTGCCCCCCCACACAGGGCGAAGATAAGATCATTTGGTCCCCTGCCACTTGAAGCAGGTTTTCCCTCTCCTCCTTTTATCGCATACTCCGTACCCCCTAGACCCTTCCAATCCCACCCCCTTCCATAACCATTAAAGCTTGGCTCCCTTTCATTCACCCCAAAATTCAAGTGTTCAATTGGCTAGCCATCTCAGAGAGAGCCCTGAACATTGATCAACTACAAAGAAAGGGACTACCATAGCTACCTGAATCAATTTAGGAATCGGAAGCGCGGAATCGCCACCAGTTACAAGATTCCTGTTTTGGAATCAACATCCATACAAAAGGAAACGTGGGGGACAACATTCCTATTTTTAGGAATGAAAATTCAACCAAAATAGAATCGAGATCCCTACATAGATGGAATCGAGATTCCTAGCTCCTTGGAATTGAGTTCCGACCTAGTTGGAATCGACCAATATGGAAGTCAAGATTCCTTCATTTAGTGAATTGAGATTCCTTCATTTATGGAATCGACACTCCTATATATTTGGAACTGAGAGAGAATTGAGTGGGAAGCAATACATGTCTCAATGACAATCATTTACCGACATGCCATACATGCACGTTTACATTATTTGTATTATATTATTTCTAACATCTTGGAGTTGCAATCTCTCCACTAGAAGATCAATACAATGCATACTTAAAAAATTAAGTAGAGAACATGGACCACCATTTTGGTTTCCATTGGTCATTTCATGCGTAAAAAAGATGACTACAATTTGCAGCATGAGATTGTGTGTTAGCTCGAATAGTTTGATTTCTTGATAACTTCTAAACATCACTTCTCATAAAATTCACAGGATCTTCTGTGGACAAAAGACCTCTCTCGAAGACCTGAGAGAACTTATCAGAACGATGGTTATCTTTTGGGGTAAGAACTATAGGCGCCTCAGGCACTTCTCCCACACGGACTTCCATCTCCTGGAAAAACCTTACTCTTCCTAAGGCCCTCTTGTGTCCCTTGAGCCCCCCTCTTGAGAACCCCAGATTCAGGACAATCTAAACTAAACTTCTACGGTCTCTTGCTTGGCAAACCAGGTCCAGCAAGCATTAGGGGTATCATCAGAGGCAACAAAGGCTATTCCCTCTTCTCCTTCTCCATGCTGATTCCACCACAATGGAAGCCCTCACCCTACTCAAAGGTCCTAGAAATTTCAATCCTCTTTGGAGCCCGATAATGCTAGAAGGAGAATCCAAAAATGTCAATTCTTGGGCCTCGTGTGCCATTGCCTGTTCCTAGAGATTAGCATAGATTTTTGATGAAATTTACGATATTTCCAGGCCTATGCACATCTTATGAACTCATAAATGGCACGAGGCCAACTCCAATACAAACGCTCTCACTAAGGAAGGCACGACTCGGGCGGAAGGTTAGGGAACCCTTCGACACCTTTTGAGCTCTTGGTTCCCCCGGTTTCTCTAATTGGTTTTTTGCCCATTGTATAGCATTTTTTGCAGCTGCCACCCTCTCAATGGTTTCTATATAGAGCTCCCACTTTGTGGGTAGCTTATTTTTGCAACTTGTACACTTCCTATACTTAATACAGTTGTTAACACGTTCCACTAAACAAAACCATCATCATCATCATCATCGAAGCCTTTTCTCAACTAGTTGGAGTTGGCTACACGAATCTTGATCCGTCATTCTGCTCTATTAAGAGTCATACCCTCGATGAGGCCATAAGTCCCCATATCTTTTCTTACTACTTCCAACCATGTAGGTCTGCGCCACACATGGCCAGCCCTCCTAAGTCTACTTTTACTCTCATCTTATTGCCATTGGCGCCACACCTAAATTTTCCTGAATTTATTCATTTTGAATTATATCCTTTCTTGTCTTGCCACTCATCCATCTCAACATCCGCATCTCAACTACAATCATTCTATGGGTATGTTGTTTCTTAACCGCCCAACATTCCACCCCATAAAGTAAAGCTGGTCTTACAGTTGTCTTATAGAACTTGTACTTTAGTTTCATTGGTATGTGGCGGTCACATAAAACTTTGGTTGCACATCTGCACTTCGCCCACCCAACTCTAATTCGATATGCAACATTTTCCTCAATCTCTCCATTTTCCTTGATTATGGACCCAAGAGATCGAAAGTGCACTCTTTTTTGTATTTCTTGGCCGTCAATCTTAACTATTTCCTCGTCTCTGCTCCTATTATTACTAAACTTGCATTCTATATACTTTGTCTACAGCTTTAGATTCTTAAGTATCCCTCCAAAGTTCTAATTTTGTGTTGACGTCCTCTCGGGTCCAATCGATCGAAACTATTTCATCAGTGAACAACAAGCACCACGGTACCTCATCTTATAGGTGTCTAGTAAGTCGTCCATAACTAAGATAAAGAGGTATGGGCTCAATGTTGTAGACCTATTGTCACTAAAAACTCACTCGTCTTTTCACTAGTTGTTCGAACACTAGTTAGCGCTCCCTCGTACATATCTCTCACCAAGTCGATGTAGTGTCTTGAGACTCCTTTCTTTTCCAACGCCCACCAAATCAAATCTCTAGGTACTCTATTATAAGCTTTCTCTAGATCAATAAATACCATGTGGAGGTCTTGTCCCTTGGCCCTAAACTTCTCAATCAATTGTTTAAGTAGAAAAATAGTCTCAATTGACCTCCTTAGCATAAATCCGAATTGATTTTTTGATACACTCGTTTCATAACTTGGCCATTGCTCAATCACTCCCTCTCACAGCTTCATAGTGTGGCTCATAAGTTTGATCCTTCGATAGTTCACACAATTCTGTACGTCTCTTTTGTCCTTGTAAATAGGTATCATAATACTTTTCCTTCATTCGTCATTTTCTTTGTTCTTAACACCTTACTAATCAGCTTGGTATGTCAGTGAATGTCAATCTCTCCCATGCACTTTCAGACCTCTATCGGAATAACATCTGGTCCTAAAGTCTTTCCTATCTTCATCATCTTCAAAACTTCTTTCACTTCCGATATCCTAATACCACAAATGTATCTATGGCCTCTACCCTCATTTATGCCAACGGTTCCTTCTACCACTATGTTCCCATTGTGTTCGACATTTAACAATTTTGTAAAATAAACTCTCCATCTTTCATTGACCTCTTCATCCCACACCAAGACCCTTTGATCCCCACTTAATGCATTTAATATGGTTTAAATTCCTATATTGTTTTTCTCTCATTTTTGCTAATTTGAAGACATTTTTTTCACTTTTTCTTGCTCTCAGTTTACTATATAAATTATCATATGCCTTAAGTTCAGCCTTAATTACTATTTGTTTAGTATTTTTTTGAGCCGTTTTATATTCTTCTAAGTTTTGATAATGTCTATTACATTGCCAATGCGGATTCGGCCGCCTAGGCACCGCCCAACAACAGGGTACCCTCACAATCCTCAAAAATATTAAAACCACAACCCCCCACCCCCCCCTCCCCCTCCCCCTCCCCCTCCCCCCTTTGATATGAGTTAAATGAATATATAAGATGTCACTATGTTAGTTTTACAATAAGACTTTACTCATTAAGATATCATATAATTAAGAATTTAAGAATTAAGATATATGATATGGTATCATTAAGATGTTAGTTTCAAAACAATATGACTTAATATACTTTTACAATAAGACTTTAATGAATATATAAGATCTTAGTTTCACTTTAAGAATTAAGACTTAAATTCATTAAGATATCATATAAATACATAATCTATTATTTATCAAATAAAAATAATAATAATGGAATAATGACACATTGTACAAATGACACATTGTACAAAAAAGGAATCAACTATTCATAAAAGAATACAATAAAAGCTCAATGTCATCGTCCAAATGAGAAAAAATCAATTAATCACAAAACAAACCAATCTTTTACCTACAAACATGTAAATATATCGTAAGAGAAAGAAAGTAAAAGAAAATACACATAATTCACAACATAATATATTGCAGCAAAATAAAATCAAAACCCTCTTCCAAATATGATAATATTTTAAAAATATCAAAATCAAATCGATGTTGGTGCAAACCTCATCTATTGGGTCGTCAAAAGTTTTCAAAATCAACTATTAGAAGCTCCAAATCCACCCACAAACTATTGCGTTTATTTTAGGAAGAACTCGAAAAATAAAAAATTTATCATTTTTTGTTAAATCACAAAAGAGTGGTTTTTAGGGGGTTTTCTCAGCCTAAAGGTCACGGCTTTTGTTTTTGGGGTTTAGCATAACCCCCAAAACCCTTTTTCCCCAAAAAAATAAATTTTTTTACCCTCTCCAAAGTTTTTTTTCCGCCCGTCCGCAAAGTTTCACTAGGCAACGCCTAGGTGGACGCCCAGATAGTTGCCAAGGCAGCACCTTGCCCGCCTAGGCTCCCACCAAGAGACAGGGCGCATAGTGACCCCACTCAGATAGAGCCTGGGTGTTTTTTGAATTTTTTCGCCTAGGCAGTCGAGAAGCCGAATTTCCGAACAGTGCATAATCGTTTTTCATTAATCGCATTTAAACCTCATCACTCCACCACCAAGTTTCCTTATCAAAATTTCTTTTCCCTCAAAATTCTCCTAAAACTTCTTTTGCCACTTTCTTAATACAATCACTATCTCATTCCACATAACATTGACCTCATGTTCAGAATTCAATTTTTTTTCTTTAACTAATTTAACTCTAAATAAGTTTATTTTCTCATTTTTTAAATTCCACCACCTAGTTCTCGGACACCTAGTAATTTCATCCCATCTCTTCCATGTCTTTATGCAGACGTCCACAACCACAAGCCTATGTTGGGTAGTCAAACTCTCTCTTGAGATAACCTTACAATCTTTACATAATCGATCTATCTTTTTAACCAAGAAGAAGTCTATTTGGCGTTTATGTTATCCACTTTTATAGGTTATTAAATATTGTTTGCTACTGCTAGGTCATAGGCCATAGCAAAATCTATAATAGCCTCACCTATCTTATTTCTTTCACCAAACCTATATCCCCCATATACCCCTTCATATCCTCTACCATCCTCCCTACATGTCCATATAAATCCCCTCCTAAAAAGGTTCTCTCCATTTGATATGTTTGCACTAGTCCATCCATATCCTCCAAAAATTTACTCTTAATTCTATCATCTAGTTCTACTTGTGGTGCATAAGCACAAATTACATTAATTACCGCTTCCCCTAATACAAGTTTAATTAATAGGAGCTATCATCTACTCTCTTGACATTAACTACGTTGTCTTTTAAAATCTTTGTCTACTATTATGCCCTGCGTCATTTCGATTATTATCCTTTCCTGTGTTCCAAAGTTTATGCCTATATATTTCCTTAGCTTTTTCTCCTTTCTATATGTTTACTCTCCTTCGTCTCCTTGTATCCACTAACTCCATACTCTTACTTGTAATCATTCCTACGTTCCATGTAGCTAGGCTAATCCTGTTGTCTTGGACTAGCTTCTTTACCCGCACTCGTCCACACTGTCATGGGAATACCTACAAGAGCAAAGAGGTTGAAATGGATTTTGTATGAGCTTAAGAAAAAAAAATTTGTTACAACTTTACGTATTTTTCATCTCCTATTAGAAGGCAAGCAACCACCTTGGTGAATTTTGTGCCACTACGAATTTGCTTCGTGTTTAAGCTCTCAACGGGACCAATACTTTTCACTATTTGTTAGGCATATGAGCTACACTAAAACAAAAGATAACAACAAAAAAGACAGTTT
>NW_006499858.1:4624484-4638802 GCF_000471905.2 Amborella trichopoda
TGAGAACTATGTGCTAGGGAGCCATCTTGAAACTGATCACACTCTAGAGAATCATCTTCTAAGGAGAAATACACATCATCCGCGTGCAACTGCAAATCTGGGAGAACATGAAATTCTACTTCATAATACAAAAGAGACCTCAAAAGTTCAAAAAGAAAACATCAAAGTATAATTTAGTGTTATTTCTCATGTTATATTATCGAATAAAACATCCAGTTTATTTCAGCAGCAAAATTTTGCTCTCCAATAAGTCAAAGAGAAGCACCTAAGATCCAAACATTACCACCAGCTAGTTTAAGTCAAGCAGCAGATTTCCAATAAAATCATCAAATAAAGGGACTAGGAGGAAACCATCGGCTGGAATCAGAATGGAATGATTCCAACATAATCTCTCGAAGATTCCCTCTGGGAAGGTAGAGTAGAAATTAACATGATAGAATCAAGAAAAAATATAAATAAAAAGAAATTCAATTCAAATTAAATTACTAAAAAAAAAAGTAGTAGGTAGTAGGAATGAATGAATATGTTTCAATATGGACATAGGCAAAGGCCATGACAAAAATATTTTATGACAAAATACACATTTCTTTGTTAGATACTCCAAAATGTACTTTACAGAAGAGAAACCAGAACTAACCAAACTGAAAAGGTGAATGACTAATGAGATTCATCATAGCAATAAAAACTCAACAGTGCCCACTTGCACAAAAGTACTTCTAACACTACAACATCTAGACATGCAAGGATATTACTAGAATGAAGAACCACAGCTTACCACTTGTTCACCATAGAAATTAAATAATGTGGAAGAGTTAACAATATAAGACCACTAGTCCCGTACTTTTTCACCATAAATCTCTAAATAAACCCTAACAAACCTGCTCTATTAAGCAAACACCCTCACAAACTAGACTATTGAGTGTGAACAAAATGATGCAGAATAGGATGCCCATTATTTTTTAAATTCTTTTATTAAAAGTATTTTTGAGGTTTTTTGGGTTTATTTTAGGTTTGTTTTTTAATTTTAGGATTTTTAGGCTTTTTTAGTTTGGAAAAGTAATGAATCCTTATATTTATTTTATCAGGGATAAATATGTTATTGCAAATTTTATTAAAAAGGACTTCTAATACAATTAGAATTAGGATTTCTTGGGTTCGGAGTGAATTTTTTTATTATAAATAGGCGTTGCAGTAGGGTTTTTCTTTCAGAGTTGTTCTATTTCTTTTAAGAACGTTATTTCTTTGGAAATCTATTGAATCCGCAGAGCCATTGAAGCTAGACTTGCTAGCTTCCAATAATTTTCATTCAATACATGATTTTCCATGAGTTCTTTCCCATATCTTGTTATTCAAATTTGCATCATATGGTATCAGATCGAGCTCTTATCCCAAAGCTCTCGAGGAGGCACAGCAAGTTTGTGTGATGGCTACTAGAAGAGATGAAGAGATCGAGGTGGTCATGCTTGAGGTGGTGAGCACAGTCCGTAGAATGATATCAGTGACATAATACTGAGAAGGGCCGAAGTTGATCAAGAAGGCTCAAGAAATTGATGCACAAGGTGCATCAAAACCATAGTTGTTGGAAACGCCTGAGAACCCGAATCATTTCAGGAACCGGAATCGCAGAATCGCACCTGGCCAGAAGTTTCCCGTTGTAGGAATCATTGTTCGTACAATAGAAATCGTTGGGAACAAGATTCCTAATTTTCAGGAATCGAGTATCGAATGAAATAGGTCCAAGTTTCGTCCACATATGGAATCAAGATTCCCATCCCCCTAGGTTCAACACTCCAAGTGTCAAGATTCATTAATAAGCGGAATCGAGTTTCCATCATCTATGGAATCAAGTTTTCGACATATGCGGAATCGAGTTTCCATCATTTATGGAATCGTGATTCTAACATATTTAGAATCGAGTTTCCATCATCTATGAAATCATGTTTCTAACATATTTGGAATCAAGTTTCTGAACTATATGGATCAGAGATCCATGCTGGTTCGAGATTGAGAATTACAAAAGCGGAATAGTTTCCGTCATCACCTGATTCAAGTTTCTGACATATGTGGTACTTAGATATATCGTTGTGTAGAATCGTGATTCTTACATATTTGGAATCAAGTTTCTGAAGTATTGAAGGGGCGAGTTGGTCAGGTGTCACTGGGTAGACTTTTTAGACATTAGGAGTACTGTAATACCATTTAGGAAGTGTCAGGTGTCACTAGATTGTTTAGACATTAGAGGAGTTTGGGTTTTCTCAGGCTCAAGCCATGACAGTGTGTGGTATAGGGCCTATAGGCAGTGTCGTAGCTACAAGGCTGCATGTTGTGCATGAAGGAAAGCTGGTAGCATCGACATGTGTTAGTGTATCATCTAAGGGAGAACGTGGTTGGCAAAGCTGGCACTGGAACACTAACTCACCCTTCAAAAGAATGAACTATCAAATTTAAATATTTAGAGTTTTAAAGTACTAACTACTAAACATGACGGTGATGTCTTTTGCAGGTAATAAAGGCGGTTATAACTTAATAACTATCGGACCATTTGAAGTTTAGATGTTTTGGAATAGATTTTTTGGAACTAAGAGGACGTGGCCATGTGATCATTAAGAGTTACTTAGAGTTAAGAGTTAAGACTAAGTACTCCACATCTTTACCCTCATTAAAAAGCACACAGCTCGGTGCTTAAATATTCCACATCTTCAAGCTCATTATGACAGGGCAGATTACATTGTATGTTTGTTTTGCACTATGAGTTTTTCATAATAAATTTTATTTTTGAGATCGTTTATCTTTGAAGCCATTTTTTTTGTTTAGGAGAAGCAGTCCCTAGTTCCCACGACACCAAAGCATCAAATTTTTGGAGTTGGAGTTGGACTATATACAAGTTACAGGATGCAATTATCTTTTACTCATTTTATTCACAACTATTGACCAATAAAAAATCAAGTGTACTATGTTTGATTAAGTGTGGGACGTAATCCACTGAGAGATTTTAAGTCAAAGTCAAAAGACTCGGAACTTTAAAATAAGGGTGCGGTCTGCAGATAAATGCATCCTTAGCTGTAGAGTTCAGGTTGAAGCAAATCACCACATTCAAGTATTTCACCAACGTGTGGACTGCGCACTAAGACAAGCGAACACTATTGCTTACCGGAGGCCTTCCTTTTACCGAAGATAGTGTGATTGTCAATGTGATATTGGGTTCCCCCATAACGATTGGTGTTCTTGCGCCAAAATGGTGGGACCAGCATATGTGGTTCTTGTGACTCTATTTACTAGAGGTTTAGTCCGAGACAATCTGAGACTGAGAATGAAACCCATTATTGTTATTTTCTGTTTTTCTTTGCTTTTTATGTGTTTTTGGTTTCTCCCTCCATGAAAGCAAGTCAGCAAAAGAGAGAGAAAGTCCATTAAGAGAGAGAGAGAGAGAGAGAGGATATAAAAAAAAATGGACGAGGCATAGCATGGGAGTGAGAGAGAAAGAAGGGCGAGGGGTGGAGAGAGAGAGTAGAGGGAGACTAGCCAGCTGTGGGGGATGAGGGAAAGAGAGAGTACAAAGAGACGGTTGCTAAGAATTAACATAAGAAAAAAATTTCACCAAATGCTCCGAGCAAATACATGGTAGACGACCCATGAAAAAATAAGGAAAGTGGGTACAAGTAAAACTTTCAAGCAAGACAACTCAATACAAAATTTCATTAACAACTGCTTACTGAAATGAAATGAAATGAGCAAATACATGCAGAGCTCTGAATAAAGTTAAGATAGATGACCCATGAAAGAAAGGAAAGTGAGTTCCTAAAAAACTAAAGGAAAATAGAAAAAACAAAACTAGATAACAGAGAAGGAATTATGTGCTTCATATAAAAAAAGAGTAGTGATCCTATAGGACCCTGCCACAAATAGTGGTGTGAACCGTCCATCTTAAGTCAAATCATAATATAAAATTTAGCACGTTAACTTCATTTTTTTTCTTTCCCCCCATAAAACTTCAGTCCACCATACAACCTGTCCCTGTAGAAGCTTTTTTTTTTTTACTTTTGGAGAGAGACAAAGTGCGTAAAGCATCACAAGAATCATCCCCTTGGAAGACCGAAATGGGGAAGAAGACATCTCGCTAGTTTCTCTCTCCTTAACCCCTACGACCAGTTCCTTACATTCAAGAAAACAACCAATAACCTGCCAACGCACAAATTGCTCTATTGGCCAGCAATTTACTTGCAGAAGAAAACCAGCTAATGATGGATTCTACAAATCCAGTGAAAACAACCGTTCCCTCTGAATTTCAAGTTCAATTTGTTTCCAATTAATATCAAAGAGTAACATCAGTAGAGAACAAGACGGAACAGAAGAACTGATAGACAATTCATTGCTTCCTCTCCTTAATGAGAATGAATCCTTTAAAGCAAAGATTGATGGTTTTTCTGAGTCCATGAATTTCCGAAGGAGTTTGTGAGGGCTGTGATAGTCCCAAATCAAGTTATTTTTTTTGTTGATAAAAAATTAATTTTTTTTGATAAAAAGTCCCTAATCAAGTTTTTCTTCTGCAACTTTGGATGGAGGTGAACTGCAAATTCCAGTCAATGTTGCAAGAAAATCTCTACATAATTGAGGGCATTTTGCCGAAGCATCATTCAAATGGAGAGGGAAACAGTTTTCAAGCAAAGGAGAATGAAAAGAAATCTGCTAAATACATAGATAACAGACCACCAAACCACGTGCAAACAATCAAAGAGTCCAAGTTCCACCATCAAGGAAAGCAATGAAAGGCATGAGGATCACAGATGCACATTCCAAAGGAGTAAAAGATGGAGACCAGAAGAAATGGCAGAAAAAGATCACATAAATAAAGAGCCACAGGAAGGGCTCAAAGGAAGTATGATATAGGTTAGAAATAGCCATTTGACACAGGGAGCTATCAAAGGCAAATGAGTTGCAAAGAGCAAGGCAGTGGTGAAGAGGACAATGAAAGCAGAAGAAAACTTCAGAGAATCAATGGTGGAGATGATCTCTGAGAATGGGATTGGAAGTCCAAAAGAGTATGGGATTGGAAGTCCAGAAGAGCATGAGGAACTGCTAGCCTCATATACATACATGAGCTAATCTCCTACCCTTTTTACAAATCAAAAACCACCCCCCTAAAAAACAGACACTAAAAACTGCCATTAAACCCTAGCTTTCTGCGACAAAGGGCAAAATTCAGGGCTAGTCCTATTCCTTTTACAAATCACATCAGAACCCATTTCATTGCAAAGCCTCAGAGCTTCGTCGAGACTGAGATTCTCGATTTTCCGTTCGTTTTTGTCTAAAATCAGCAATGGCTGCTTGAAAAAAACCCACCTCACATGGAAACACCATACTGCCATTGAAGTCGAAGCCGTATTTTTTATAAGCTCTCTGTAAAATGGGTCAGAAAACTGGCAGGTTAATGTATTTTGCCATATGGCGAGAGGCAAGAGACAAAGCGGGGGAGAGAGGACAGAGGTCGTGAGGGAGAGGGATATGTTGATGGAGAGAGAGAGAGAGATGCAAGGGAGCTGTAAAGAGGGGATGAGAGAGAGAGATTGTAAGGGATAGGTTGTATGGGGACTGCAGGTTTTATGAGTTCAGGGCTTCGAGCAAGAAGGAGAGAGACGTTTTCCTAATGGAGCTTTGGGAGAGAGGAAGAGGGTGATAGGGAAGAGGCCATGGTACACCATAGATTCAATAGTGATCCACGTGGTAGGTTCATAAGCCATCCACATAAAGAGAGAGCGAGGGGGGAGAGGGAGAGGGAGAAAATGAGTGTGAATTGATATTTGGGAGATTGTATACGAGTGCAAGATATGTATAATATTCTATGAGATTTTTGCATTAAAAACTTAATAATGACCAATGGATTTTTTCGATTTTACCCTTAGTGATATTTTACCCTTACCGACATAGGCGATTATGTTGGGTAAATATATTTGAACATTGTATTAACGAAGACTTGTACATAACCTTTATACTCAAGATCACTAATATGTTTTTATTGTCATCCACGTGTAATTTATAAAATTGCCATGCCACAGATATATTGACGGCCATGGGTCCACCCAAAATCAATAGTCCCTATGGTGAGGTAACGGACCATGGATAATGATCCATAACAACTAAACTCGAGCTTAGTTCTTCAATCCAATAACCTAATTCACACTTTCACACTTTTGAAAAGTGGGATAATGATGAGCATTTATTGTGTTGTCGTACCACCCAAAATAGTAATCCTAAATGAACCGTTGATAATAACCCATAACCCATAGTTAATAATAACAAATTCGATAATATACCATAATAATAACCAACTCGAGGGTGACGTGTTGTTGTACCACTGAGTTTGCTGATGGTCACCGGGTCCACCTAAAATTGTAGTCCCTACGGCGAGTGGTGAACCAATGATAATAATTCATAAAGCTTGGGTTTTATATGTTCAATGTCAACCCAATAAGCTTCTAAAGGTGGGGAAATATTGAGCATTTAATGAGTTAAATGCTCATGATGACGTGTTTCTATGCCATCGAATTTTTTGATGGCATGAATAGTCCCTACGTTGAGAGTGACAACGGACTATTAATAGTAATCCATTAACCATACTGGAGCTTGCCATTTTTAGGCTTCAACCTTTTAAGTTATGAGAATGAGGAGAAAAGGTTGTGAAAATGAGGAGGCATCATAAGTTCATAGTGACGTGGTGCCTTAGTACCATCATTGTATGTGAGAATGTACTTCACGTGCTCATTTCCCTACCCTAGTACTTTAATTCACAAAATTCCATTACAGGTGTCTCTCTCTCCCGCCCTATGGTTTTTTTTTGTTTTTATAAAATGGGAAGTTAGATGGTATCTCTATCCCATGCTAGTTTCTATTTAATATTCAAATGTTAAGGTTAACCATGTTGGGCCCTACAAGTTCTTTACAAATTCACGTACACATTTTAAATAAACATCATACAAAATATTTATATTTTTATATTATATACTTATATTATATTAAATATTATATTAAATATTATATTAAATATTATATATCGTATATATTTATTATATAAATATTATATTATATATAATAAATATTTATATTATTTGTATTATATAATAATATACTATATAAATATCTTATATATAATATAATTATTATTTATAATATATATTTATAAATAATAATTATATTATTATATAAAGGTAGTCTGCTAGCTCCCTTACCGACCTAAAGTGTGTACAATAGACAATGGGAATATGACACACTAATTACAGTCTACTGATATCATGTCCCATACACCAGGGTGACATTGCATCAAAAAGAAGGTACTGTGGACTATGGGGTGGACCATACAGCATGACGACTTCTTAAACCAAATATGGGTCATGTGCCTTGGACACCCTTGGATAAAGTGTGGTCAGTACTCCATAGTCCATACCTTAGATGCCAATGGGAACTACTTATTTGCAATAAAATAACAATAATGGATTCTTCTCATTAGGGTACGTAGTCAAGGTGCTAAGGGACCATGGAATGTAAAGGTAGTCTGCTAGCTCCCTTACAAACCTAAAATGTGTACAAATATGACACTCTAACTACATTATATTGGTATCATGTCCCATACACCAAGGTGAATCGCATCAAAGAGAAGGTACTGGGACAATGGGGTGGACCATACAACATGATGACTTCCTAAACCAAGTATAAGTCATGTGCCTTGGACACCCTTGAATAGAGTGGGGTCAGTACTCCATAGTCCATACTTTAGATGCCAATGGGAACTACTTACCTGCAATAATATAACAATAATGGATTCTTCTCATTAGGGTATGCAGTCAATGTGCTCTACACTGTAGTAAGGGACCATGGAATGTAAAGGTAGTCCGCTAGCTCCCTTAAAGACCTAAAGTGTGTACAATAGCCGACGGGAAATATGACACTCTAATTACAATCAAATGGTATAATGTCCCATACACTAAGGTGACATCGCATCAAGTAGAAGTTACTGTGGACTATGGGGTTGACCATACAGCATGACCACTTCCCAAACCAAGTATAGGTCATGTGCCGTTTGGACACCCTTGGATAGAGTGCGATTAGTACTCCATAGTCCATAGTCCATATCTTAGATGCCAATGGGAACTACTTATCTGCAATAAAATAACAATATTGGATTCTTCTCATTAGGGTATGCAGTCAAGGTGCTCTACATGGTAGTAAGGGACCATGGAATGTAAAGGTAGTCCGCAAGCTCCATTACAATGGGAACTACTTATCTGCAATAAAATATATAAATGGGAACTACATATCTGCAATAAAATATATAAAGGTCATATATTAATATATAATATAAAAAAACGTTTCCACATATGTATAGAATCAAGATTCCGAAATAAAGGAATTGAGTTTCGTTGGTTCCAAAAAAAGTTTTTGTGGAGTTTCCTTAACAGAAACACAAAAATGGCTTTTCGAACCGGAATTGCGAGGTCCGAGGAGAGTTTCCGATAACTATGGTCAAAACTGTTAAGATCGATGTTCGGTTGTTCATGATAATAGCATATTTGAATCCCATCGTAGTGATAGGTCAGGATTAGTGAAACTAATCCAAATCAACTAGGGGAGAGGTAATCTTGTTGCCTGTGAAGATAGTTTGGATAGTGATCTTGAGAAGACCAACTACACAAAATCCATATTTTTATCAAGTTGTTTCCAAAACCGATGAAATTATAGGTTGATGGGATTCTATCATTCTTTAACAAATGCTCAAACAAGGATCTTAATTTCTTCAAGAGTACAGGCAATGGTGATGATGGAGGTGAAGAAGTTGGCTATCCTATTTTCGATAGAGAAGGAGATTTGGGGCTTGAGGAGTCCAGGGTTTCATATGTCACTAGGTTGTCTAATAAAGATGAGGTTGACAGGTTTTCGAGTTCGGTTCGGGCTCCTAATGTTGTTGATGTTGAGGGTGATAAGAGGTTTTCAGATCCCTATCTCTAGATGAAATCTACAACAATTTTCAATTGGGCTCAAGTCCTTTGGCTTCAATGAACATTGTTATCGATTCTAAAATCGAGGTCACAGTTCGAGAATTCTTAGGTTTTCATCAAAAAAAGCATCTAAGCACCAGAAAAATCAATCCTAAAGTTTTTGTGCGTTTGCCAGTTTCAAATGCATAATTCTCAATGCAAGATCTAGGGTAGTTGAATTTGTTGACATTGTTACAATTCTTCAATACAAGATCCATTTCTTGGAAATTTCTCCCTACCAAGTATACTTTTAAGGCAAGACGAGAAGGATAATGATGGTGAAGATTGTGGATTAGATGTGAGATTCATCATAGAACACTTCAAAACTCGAGGACATTCATCATAGAACACTTCAAAACTCGAGGACAAATTTTCTGCAACCAAGGGAGTTTGGCGGAAGATAAGATGCCCCTTATTTTTTAATTTCTTCTATTAAATTTTATTTTTTTGGCTCTTAGTTAATTTTTAGTGTTTTTTAGGATTTTTATGTTTGTGAGGAATTTCAAGGTTTTCTTTTCAATTTTTAGGATTTGAGGGGCAGTATCCAAAAATTGTATTTTATAAGGGGTAAAAATGTTATAACAATTGTTTTGATTAGGAATTCTAAATCAGTTAGAATTAGGATTTCTTAGGTTCGAAGTAATTTATTTTATTATAAAATAAGTGTTGCATTAAGGCTTTTCTTCCAAGGTTGTATTATTTCATTCAATGACTATCCATAGAATGAGTGTAGCTAAGATGAGAATATTGAAATAGATGAGTGTCAAGACAAGAAAGGATAAAATTCAGAATGAATAAATCTGAGGAAACGTAAGGGTGGCTCCAATAGGCGATAAGATGCGGGAAAGTAGACTTCGTGGTCTGGCCATATACAGCATCAACCTAGAACTGAACCAGTTAGGAGAGGAAATTTAGTTCAAGTAGAAGGCTCTAAAAGGGTAAGGTGAGAGCCTAGAACGACATAGATGAAAGTAGTGAGAAGAGATATGGTGACTTATGGTCTCCATGAGGATATGGCCCTTGATAGAGCGGAGTGGCGGAAAAAGGTTTGTGTAGCTGACTGCAAATAGTTGGGATAAGGTTTGGATGAGGATGATGATTGAATTCGCAAAGCCATTGAAGCTAAGATTGTTAACTACCATTAATTTTTAGTCAATACATTATTTTCCTTGAGTTCTTTCATGTTATTCAAATTTGCATTGGATAAGGGTTGGCGATCATCCACAACTCTGACCAAAACCTCATGGGCCACATTGGGATTTCATAAACAAATTATGGGGGTATTCTCCATTATATAATGCCTCAGCCACCCTCCCAACCTAACCTCCCCAGCATGTACAAGAGAAAGCCCAATCAACATAGTGCAGACTTAAACAAGTCCCACCTTATACACCCAACAGACTTTGAAACCCTGGATTTTATGGTTTATAGAATTATGAGCCCACCCTGTTCAGATGCGATGGAAAGATAGCACAACACAAATGAAGTCTATCTGTCCAACTAACATAACCAACTTTAGAACAAACATTGTAGGATTAATTTCATACCTAAACAAGTATCGCATTGTTCTACCCTAAATCATGGAGTAATGGAGAACTTCCCAGGGAAATTAAAAGAAAAAGAAAAAATAAACAATAGTTATCCATCATGTTCAATCATCAAATAGAAGTTCAAAACCTATTTCATTCTCCTTCCCTATTCAAACAAATGATTACACAACACTAAATCCAAATGCAAAGAGCATCTAAGAACCATGTTCCAATAAACATAAGTTGAGCATAAGCACTCAGAAATAGTGTACAGAATTATGGCATATTTAATATTATTCCCTTCAAATTGATGCATTGTTGTTTCTTTCAAAAAATGTGGTATGTGCATACCTCTGTGAGTGTGTGTGTGTGTGTGTGTGTGTGTGTGTGTGTGTGTGAGAGAGAGAGAGAGAGAGATCAATTTCCAGCAACTTATAAGCATCAATTTCTAGATGAACCCAAATTGGGTTTGTGTACTGAATCATTGTTTTCAAGTTTTCTGTTTCTTCTACCAGCTACAATCATAACAACATACACAACTTCAGAGAGAGAGAGAGGAAAACGATGCTTACATGCAGGGTTGAGCTTCGAAGGCAACGCTGAGGAATCCAACCTTAGGAACAGAGAAACACTGGCTTTATCATACAGCAATGCCCGAACCCTAAGTTGAAGCTGGAGCTGTGCCCTAGATCTATACTCGTTTGTAGTCATGAAGCTATCCCAAGAAGATGGGGAACCCAGAAATGGCAAGAAATTTACGTAAGTTGTTTTTCCAAGCCATTGACGCCAAACCCCACAACTGTCAAGCTTCTTCGCCAATTCATAACCCCTACCATCATTCCCCATCAAAGCCATGAAACCGAACCGGAAATATGCTCTATCAGAAACCACTTTGACCTATATTTTGCAAGAGTGAGCGGATTCTCCGAATTCTAGGGGTTCTCTTTTTCGGATAAATTTCAGTGGTTTCTCTCTCCGGGCAGCAGCGTCTCATCTCTTCTCTCTCTAATTTCTCTCTTAAAACCACCATTTTGCACTTCCCCGACTTCAAATCTCTCTCTCTCTCCTCTCTAAACTTGAGAGCAGAGAAATTGAGTAAGAGCTTATTTTGATCGATGACTATAAAAGATACGTTCGTTGCAGTCATCACCGTCTAGATGATGGATTGACCGTGATGTAGATAGAGTGAGAACAGTCAAATAGGGAAAGCTCATTGTCTCTTGCTGTGAAATAGGAGAAAAGCGTATTCTGATCCACGGAATCACAAAATCGTATCATGCGTCCTCACCATTCAAAGAATGGATGAACTGTGATGGAGAGAGGATGAGAACCACCTCAAAATGAAGCCATCCAAGCAGCATCAAGAAGCTCTTGAGTGATCCAAGTGGTATGTTCCCCATCCGACTTAGGCTCGGCCCGATCTCCGCTGCCTGATCCTTAAAAACTAGACCTTGGGCCATTCCTGAGGGCCAAGCTTGAGCCTTTAGGCCAGACCTCGGACGAGGTCACAAACAAGCTAGCCCAGCTAGGCTCTTCCCTCCACCCCTCTCCTTCCCCACCCATCCCATTTTTCACTTTTAAGTCTTTTGAGTCTAATCACTTTGGCCCGAATTCAAGCTTGGGGCCAAGGCCTGGCTAGGGTTGACCTGACCGGGTTGAGGCACGGTTCGTTGCCAGCCCTATCATAATCCATAACCCTTGTATCACATTTGAGCATCACTACATGGAATATTTTGAAAAAAAAATAAAAATCACAAAATTCACCCAATAATATAAACTTCTCATTCTTATCCTAAATGAAACCCCATCAGAACCATGGTTGCTCTCTGCAAAATAGTGGCTAACAGTGATAACATTGAGGGTGGGCGAATTTGGGTGCTAGTGAAAGAGACATTAATTCATCTTTAATAGCTTCTACCCTTTATACATTCAATCTACAAAACAACCAAATTAATGGAACAACTAAATAAGACTCAAACTGTAGTCTTTTAGTCTTATGAAAGCACTAAAAAAATTATCATGGGGAAACAATCAAGCAGGAGGTGCATCCATTCTTCAAAAGCTAGATAGAATATTGATCTCGACCTGGTGACTATAATGTTTTCCTAATCCTAAAAGCTCTAGACTACCTAGATCTAACCAAGACTAAAAACTGCTCTTAGCCCACAGCCTCATTTAACTCGAGATTGACCAAAATATCTAGGGAAAGGATTACAATGAGACCATTTAATTTTAGTTCAAGGTGGTCACAATTAATCTTGACCATTGGATTAAAATTCAGTAGCTGCAATTATTCTATTGATCAAGCTCAGAGTTCAACAAAAAATTTCTTGATGTTTATGACACCAAGCTTTCAAATTTCACATCAAATGGCCATAAGTAATTGTGAGCTCCATGTATCAGAGGTTAAGGGTCTCATTGTATACCAATATATAGATGGGAAAGCTTTCTATGGTCCCCCTACAACATAGAAGTTCTATCGTCCCCCTTATCCAACCGTCCATTTTTGAATGGAGGGCTAAGATTGCCCCAATCACAATGTCATGTCTCTACACTTCTTTATTTTTAATTGTTTTCTATAAAATGTTTTGACACCAAATTTTGGACGTCCATTCCTCTATTAAACTCGCACTAACGAAAAATATAAAAAATATATTTTCAGTAAAATAAAATGACTAAAATATCCCTGAAAGTTTCAAGAAGTATTTTGGTCATTGTTTTTTATCAAAAAATTAATGTTAATATTTTTTATAGGTGTGCCCCAATGAGAAGATGGCACGTACCAAATTTCATATTCAGAAAAATTATATTAAAAAAACTAAAAATAAAATATTTTGAAACGTCAGATCTAAGATCAAACGGTGAGTGGCTCTCTTGATTAAATATGGCCGGCTAGATGGTAGGGGGAGGACAAAACTTCTATGTTGTAGGGAGAACATAGAAAGCTTTCTCTGTATAGATTGGGGTTCAAAACCTTTCAAATTGTTCAATATGCGGTCCCATCATATAGATTATAATATTATTGTCAAAATTTGTAGGGTAGAGAAAACAATAAATAAAGATTGTATGATGCCTAGAGTTCAAACCAAGCTTAAGAATATTAAAAAAATATATATCCTCGAAAAGTGGAATCCTTAGGTACTTGGTGCAGTTCACCTGGCAGTTAAGAAATTTCAGTGGAAATATGCAAGAAACATTTAAGTCACAACCTTTTGTTGCATCAAAAGTTAGGGTTAACTTGGTTGATCCAATACGGCTCTTGCTCCAAAATACTCTATATATATATATATATATTGAAATATATATATTGAAGATCCCGCCCATAGCACCATCGCCATCCATTTTTTTTGGAACCTTATGGCGGTCGAAAAATCAACGGAAACCGCCATTGACCACGTGCCGTCCATTGCAATTTCGTTCAATAAACTGCCATAGACATAGCAAGTCCATGACGGTGGCAAACTCTATTCATTTCTGCCTAAAGTCATTTTTTAGCTTTTTCGTATATATATACAAAATGCAGAGATTAGCCCACTAGCTCATATCAACATATGAGCCTAACGGCCTAGATTGAATCTGGGTCGATTTGACGGTCACGATCTTATTTCATATTTTAATTTTAATTTAATTTTAATTTTTAAGAATCCAAATCACTTGAAATTTTAGGAAATCTAATAAAAATATCAAAAAAAATATATTTCAATAAATAAATTAACCAAAGTATCTATGAAAAAATTTTGGAAGCATTTTGATCAATTTATTT
>NW_006499858.1:4648482-4670262 GCF_000471905.2 Amborella trichopoda
TCGCCACTGTAAATTTGTCCTATCAATAGATGTATATATGTTTTATCCGTCACATCTCAGGAATAACAGTATTGTAAATTCTTGGGGTGTGACAACATGGTTCACTTCATAAGGGTTATATCCACGGGCATGACAAACTGAAATCCACTATACATCAAAGATTTTGGAACAAACCTTCGAATAAACCCTTTTAAACCTGCTCTCTCAAATGGAACTACACCGATCTATCATCTCTATTATATAACTAGACCACTGTCTAGAAAAATAACAACTTTTTGAGAGCAAACAAGATTTTATCTCATTAAAAGGTGAAACAACCCAAAATCTCAATGGGAACCATTTCTTTACAAGAAACCAACATCTCATGCTGCTGGAGTCATCAGGAGGCATCATCAATAGTTCTCTTCATAGGAAGTTCTCTTCTCTCTGAGATGAATCATCAAGGTTTCTCTTCATATAAAGCTTTCTTCTCTCTAAGAGGAAATTGCATCTTATGCACACGAGGCTTTATCTCCCTCTCTCTCTAGAGGAACCACTATTCCCATATGGCGACCCAAATTGGGGCACACAAATTATTTGTACTTTCTTCCCATATATATAAAATTAGGAATCCATATTAAATAGGAAACTTCATATAGACCTTACATATATCTCAAAAGATCAAGAGATATATCCAAAACTTCTAATCCTTTTTGGATTTCTATTTTCATTAGGAAATTTATCAACAATAATCTCAATCTCACATAATATGAGAATATCTCAATCCTAGATAATATGGATCAATCTTAATCAATCCCACAAGATATGAGATATCCTTATGTTGGTGATTTTGAATAACATCAAATCCAACAAGGAGTTCCTGACTTTGCTTTAAATGCTAGAGTATTGAACTTTTCTTAAGTGGGTCTAACACTTAATCTTAGTTTCACACTTTATATTAAACATGACTAGGGTTTCTCTATTGCTATGAAAGAAAGTCATTTCCTTACCAAAAGAACACATAACTCCTTTAATCATTTTAAGAAAAAAAATTGTTCCATGCTTCGCAAACGCATTATCCATTTGCATCCCCCGAGGATGCATTTTTCATTTGCATCCCTCGACGTGTAAAGCATCTATCGTAAAAATGGATACAAATGGGTAGTCCATCTAAAAACAGTTGAAACTAATAGTCCAAATGTTTGTTCATAAAATTATTATTTTTAATTTTTAAAATTTATTTAGTTTTTCATATTCGTGATCTCCATGTCAAAGATTATATATCCTTTATAAATTGGGTGAAAAAATCCATCTCAGAAATAGATTTTTAAGAGGAGATTCATGTCTACATCGACTCGTAGAAACTATGTCCTTTTAAGAATGACAATGATAAATAGCTATCACCATGAGAAATATATACAATAAGACCAGTTACTTTTGATACAAGGATGCCACAATCATTATCGACCTTTAGATTTGAAATCAGGTGATTGAGGAGGTGTCATTATTTACGCACAAAATCCAAAATAAATTTTTCTCGAATGTTGCAACATACTTTCATCTATTGGATTTCCCATCTATGGCTAAAAGTGATCGTGGCCTCCTTGTACAAAAAATAAATGGTCTCATAGTATATATTCCCATCACCATAGAGATAGCAATGGACCAAGACCCAACCCAGGACTCGAGGGGTAGACCCGATCTAGGTCCAAGTATGTGTCAAAACATTGGATCCAACGGGTCGGATCCGTGTCCAAATCTTGGACCCGAACACTATTTTTGGGTCCCAATATTAGAACTATGTTTAAATATAATTAAATACATACATATTTTAATTTTTGGATAAAATTGGGACCTAACCTCTTGGCACCCTTACATCACCCTACTTAACAACAACGCTATTAACCAAAACAAAAAATAAAAAAAAGAAGGAAAAAACATATGTTGGAATAACCATATCTGACATGGTCATAAATACAAATAAAGAATGTATAAATATGACCAGCCAATTATTTATGGGAAGTGGCCCAACTTGATCTCGGAATGGCTACCACCCGTTTTAGCTACTTCCACATAATGACAACCGTACCTTATTCATTATTTTGACTTGTTCTAAATAGAGTGCTCCAACTAGGCGTTTCCATACGTCTTTCAAATTTTAAAACACAAAAATGGTTTGATAGGGCTGCAGCTCTATAAAAAACAAGTAAAGCCTTACTTTTTAACTCATCAAAAATTGTAATTCAAGTATTAAAAAACTTTTACATCAATCATCTTGACTTTAACATTATGGTTGTAGAAAAAAAAAAAAGATTTCAAACTTTAAAAATAGTGTATAATATAACAAATTGTCTAGATTGTCCATTGCACCATAGAAGTCAATGTTTATAGATCCGCAAGTTCTGTAATATTTTTTTAGTTTTGAATTTTATTGTCGGTGTTGGAACTTGATTTTAGAGCTATAATGGAGATTTTCGTTGCTGAAAGTGCTTTTCAAATGAGGATTTGAGGTGACAGTTTATTTTGTTTTCATAAAGCCTAAGCCTTATACAAATCTTGCCCTATAAAAAAAATAAAAGTTGTGATTCCTTTTAGCAAAATGGAAAAAGTATAGGGCATGTGCATTATTTTTAATGATTAAAAGAAACGGATTATTTCTTAATAATGTTTTATTCAAAATGATGCAATGAGTCGAGGGTTTTAGATAAGGAAAAGTAAACCAACATACTTTTTATTTTTAATGTAAAGATATCATAATCATTTTTATCCGTTGGATTTTAAATCGAGTGGTTGTGAATATGTCATTTGTTATTGATTAGATGTAAAGTTCAAAAACAATTTCTAGTACTTTGTGACTCACACCGAGCCTTTCAATTCAGCATTAAAGTTAAAATTATTTTATATTAATAATTCCATTAATTAAAAGGCCAATTTAGATAATAAATAAAGTGGGTAGGTAGGTAATCTCATGAGCAAGGAGCTCATGTTGGTTTTGGCTAATGATTGAACAAGAGTGAGAGTAGCATGCATCATGAACAAAAGAAAAGCAAAGCCTAACACCTATAAATAACCAATATTACAGAGCTCTTAGCCATTGCAGTGTCACAATGACTGATGAGGTTCTTCATGTTGCAGTACTCTCTTTTTCAGCCTTTGGCCACTTGATCCCATTTCTAGAGCTCTCAAAGATATTAGCCCAAAAGGGCCACAAGGTCTCCTTCATATCCACTCCAAGAAACATTGATAGATTGCCCAAAATCCCTCCAAATTTAGCTACTCTGATCAATCTAGTGAAGTTTGAGTTGCCCCCTACCCATGGCCTTCCTGAAAATGCAGAGGCTACCATGGACTTGCCAATAGAGAAATTACAATTTCTTACTGCAGCGTATGATAAGTTACATGAGCCCATTGAGAATTTTGTATCGGAGGAGTCACCGGACTGGCTAATTCACGACCTTTTCGCGCCTTGGGCGCCCTGTCTTGCTGCCAAGTTTGGAATTCCTAGCTGTTTCTGTAGTGTGTTCACAGCATCCACGCTCGTTTTCTTCGGGCCGCCGGACGGACTTGTCGGAGCCCATCAGCGGTTGACTCCTGAGAGCTATGCAAAGGCTCCAGAATGGGTGCCCTTCCCGTCAATTGTAGCTCTGCGAATGCACGAGGCAGCCAGAGTCAGTCAGTTGGGCAACAAAGTCGAAGCTTCTGGGATGTCTTCTCACCAACGGTTCGCGATGACCATAGAGGGGTGCGATTTCGTAGCTGTTCGGAGTTGTTATGAATTCGAAGGGAAGTATCTGGAACTACTAAGGGAGCTCTATGGCAAGCCAGTTTTGCCCTTTGGCCTTGTACCTTCACCTCCAGTTGAAAAACGAGGAGCTGGAGAAGGGGGGAATGGGAATGAGTACAGTAGGATCTTTTCATGGCTTGATGAGAAAGCCAAAGGATCCATTGTGTTTGTGGGGTTTGGCACTGAGACCAGGCTGAGTATGGATGAAGTGCATGAGATGGCCTTCGGGCTCGAGCTCTCGGGGTTGCCCTTTGTGTGGCTGCTAAAGAAACCGCAGGAGGGCTGTGAGGGCATGGATCTGCTTCCCCAAGGGTTCGAGACGCGAATCTCAAACCGGGGCGTCGTGCACGTCGGTTGGGCTCCTCAAGCTCAGTTACTGGCACACCCCGCGATTGGGGGGTGCCTGTTTCACTCGGGGTGGGGTTCTGTGATAGAGGCCCTACAATGGGGTCATACCCTCATTGTCTTGCCCTTTGTCTTTGATCAAGGGTTGAATGCTAAGCTCTTGGTAGAGAAGGGGATAGCCCTAGAGATAGAGAGGAACAAGGATGGTTCTTTCACAAAGGAAGCAGTTGCAAAGGGTCTAAGGCAAGCTATGGTGGAAGAGGAAGGGGAGCCCCTAAGGGTCAAGGCAAGAGAAGCTGAGGCCATATTTGCTGATAGGGGTCTCCATGATAGGTACATGAATGACTTTATCAAGTACCTTCAAGATCACAGGAGGAATTGAGTCCTATCTCAAGCCCATCCTCTGTAATTCCTGATGAAGGAAACTTCAGAAGGTAAGGTCTACAATAAATAAGATTTTGCTATGATTTTTTTTGGCAAGATGGAGAGTTTGCTTACATGCGATACTATCTGAACCATATTGTTCGCTTTGGTATATCTTTCATTATCCATCAATTGCAAGTAGTGTTCCTTCCAAATAGTTGGCATAAAGCTTATTTGATTATGATGTTAATAGTGTTTGCAAAATCGGCGGTTCATCTTGGAACTGCCCGGTTTAACCCGGTAGCAGAAGATAGCCCGCTCGATTTATCTCAACTCAGCCATGTAGGCCTAAAAATTATATTAATAAATAATTTTCTTTTATCATGAAACTATTATTTTTAGATTGATTTAAGGCTCTTTATTTAAACATTTTGAACTTGATATATTTTGTTTAATGTTTTTTCTCTTTTTGAATCGGCCAAGTTGAGTCATTGACTCAATTTGTTTCACTCAAATCTTGTGGATGACTAATTCGACCCAAATTTTTAGTTGCTAAAAATGGATGGTTGATATCAAAATATTCCCCGCCTTCCCCCGACTGTGCATGCGCAGAGGAACCGTTGCCAATGACCACCCATTGTTGATAAGGGATGGCTGATGGTGCATGTAGGAAATTGAACAATAAGTACATGTACCATGGCATAGTTTCCTTTGGAACCGTTGCCAATGACCACCCATTGTTGATAAGGGATGGCTGATGGTGCATGTAGGAAATTGAACAATAAGTACATGTACCATGGCATAGTTTCCTTTGAAAAATTTATCTTTGGAGCAATGATTTCATCCAACTGTTGGATAGTAATACGATGCAACCTTAAAAAACCATCCTATGGTCATTTGTTTGATTTAAATTTTGAAATATACACTCTTTTTATTCTAATGAACAATTAATTAATTTTTTTTTTTTTTAAAATACAGCTTAAAAAGTATTTTTTTAGCCCAATTAACATAGGCCATTCATTTTGGTGAGATACTTAGATCTAGGCCTTAGAAGGAATTTTTCATTTCTAATTTTTTGGATGGCTTTATTATCATTAGATGAACAATGTTAAAAAAAAAAAAATGATTTTAAGTTTACAAAGGTTAAGATCTTGAAATTCACAAAGTGAATGGTCTAGATTCGTTTTGGAGGAGACTCGTTTTGACCATATCTAGAGTTCAATTTGAAATTTTTTATTTAGGGGGATTGATTATTGAGATGAAGAGTGTGTCTGTAAAATTTGGAGTCATACAAATACCATAAACATGATTTTCTAGAAGTGTCGTTGCATTGCATTATATTATGATACAACCATTATTTTCTGTCAAGGCAATGTTTGGAAAGCCCATCAATGGGGAGGGAGTTGTCTAGAGACACGTGAAAAACATTTTTTTGTGCTCAGATTTGCAGGATTCTTTTTTGGACCCGGTTTCTATGCGGCGAAGCCCACATATGTAAAAATGTGGGCATATTAATAAATCTATTTTTGAGATGTATTTTTGGACTTAATTTTTAAAGACATGTAATCTTTAACATAGAGATCATGAATATGAAAAAATAAGTAAATTTTAAAAACTAGAAACAATAACTCTAGTAAGAAAACATTTGAACTGTTAGTTTCCATTGTTTTTATATGGAACATCTACATGCATCCATTTTTAAGATGGATGCTTTACACTTTTTGGACCACATAAATAGTAATGCGGTCCAGCCAGGATGAAACAAATTTTTTTTTTTTGGCGCTTTCTGAATATTTTCATAAATAAAATGTCGATCGTAACAGTGTTTTTGGTCGAGAGTGATTTTCTTGAGACAAATAAATGGTATATTCCGAGGGATTGATTCCTGGGACACTTTTAGAGCACGTATACAATGCTCCCGCGGGAGCATTGCTGCGCTCTACTCTTTCGGTCAAAACACTTTTTCCGTCTAAAAATTTCAGAACTACAGAAAAATTACCTATTGTTTTTAAGAGAAAATTTAAATTTTGAGTTTTGTAATACTCAAATCTCTTAAAAATTAGAGAAAAAATTATATAAATATCTGTTTTAGTTTCCGTTATTATCAAAATATCAAATACTTTTTGTTTTACTCATATGTCTAAGTTTTGGATTTCATAACAACATTTTCAAAAAAATGTGAAACTACATATTTTGGGTTTTTCAAAAACCGAAACCATGTTGCTTTTGGTTTTTTAAAAACCTAAAATTTCAGTTTTTCAAAAACCAAATTCCTTAATGTTCCGGTCTTTTGAAAAACCGAAAAATACAAACCCTTATGAAAACCTTCATCAACAAAACAGCCTCTCAAAGAATCACAAATTTCATCAGCACAGAATTGCAATCATCATGAGCATCAAGTCCATGCCATGGATCGGAACAAATGGAAATATAAAGCCAGATGCAAATTTCTAGCTCGGCCCGTAGCACGGGAAAATTTAACCTAAATCTATACATGTTCTCTCAACCATACATGCGCAAAGCAAAAAATCTGATATCAAACAAAACATAAAACACAAATATAGTCGCTGGGATATATTAAGAGCGAAAGAGACAGACATGTAGAGAAAGTGTGCGCAATAAAACGAATGAATAAGTTCTTCAAAACCAGTCAATTTATGGAGTAGAAGAAGAAACTCGTACTATATCTAATTAGCGTTTGATCATCTTTCAGGATTCGACCCTTGTAGATGAGGCTGAGGCGTTATTGTTCCGCTGGTACCTCGGAAAATTTTTGGTTTTTTAAAAACCTAAAAGTAAATAAATTTGGCTTTTGAAAAATTAATATTTTAAAGTTTTCGGTGCTTGAAAAAGTGATTTAGGTTTTGGAAAAACCTAAAATTGGCCTGATCTAGGTTTTTGAAAAACCAAAAATTGACAGTTTCATCTTTTTTTAAAAAATTGTTATGAAGTCTAAAAAACTAACATATGAGTTATAACATAAAGTATTTAGTATTTTGGTAATAACATAAATTAAAACTGATATTTACATAATTTTTCCAAAATTAAATAGTCTATGTTCAATCTCAAGGCTTTAGGTTTTTCTGGTATATAGAGATCTGAAATGTTTTTGGCAGAGATTATTCTATGGGCTGGAGTGATTACATCCCCAAAATTTGAGATCTAATAAGCATGTATTTTGCCCGAGGCAGTAAATGGATAATATAATCCTACAAGAACATGAAATCTTTTGACTAAAAAGAAATCGCGCATATTTCTTTTTTTATTTGAATCGTCAATGTTGAGGAGAAACTTGGAAATGAATAGCTTTCAATATCACATATTCACACAATCTCTCTCTATTATTAAAAAAAAAAAAAAAAGTTCCCCTCATGTCGGTGCAAGCAATGGGTGGCCAAAATAAAAGTTTTTGCACATCTTTTAGAAAAGGAAAAAGTTTATATAAGGTCGTAATTTTATTTGGGGTGAAGTATGTATACAACTTAGGTTCTAAACAATCAAATTAGAGCCAATCTTTAAATAATGTCAAGAAATGTGGTTTCCATATTAGACGTCTTTCTGATAGCCTTAAAATATATTTTTATTTTTATTTATAAATTTTAAAGCTTAAAAAATAGTGTAGATCGACATATCTATGAAAACTTGAAAATTAACGGCCCAAAAATGCGTTACAAAATACATTATTTTCAAAACTTGAAATCCATTTTTTTTCTCATGTCCATGCATCTTGATGTCGAGATGATCAATTTGACGATATCTGGGCATCTAAACAATGTCTTTTAGTGAAATTTTTGAGGTAGGCTCTAATTTGATTGTTTAGAGCCTCGGCTCTATATAAACTTTTCCATTTGTTTGGAGAAGGAAGGTTGTACTATAGTTTTTGGATGGTATCGATTTGGCACTATTTCAAAAAACGTATCATTTTTTAATGATGTTTTAAAAAGAGTATTGAAACTACACAATTCAACTAAAAATGAAAAAGGTTTATATGGAGCCGAGGCTCTAAACAATCAAATTAGAGCCCACCTCAAAAATTTCACTTGGAAAAGTTGTTTTATGTCCAAATATTATCAAATTGATCATCTCGACATCAAGATACACGGACATATGAAAAAAGATTTCAAGTTTTGGAAATAGTGCATCTTGTAACGTATTTTGGACCCTCAATTTTCAAGATTGTCAAGTTTTCATAGATATTCTCGATCTACACTATTTTTTAAGCTTTAAATTTAATAATTTAAGATGAAAATATATTTTAACCTATCACAAAAAGTTTCAGTATTGAAACCACATTTCTTGATACTATTTGAAGGTGAGCTTTACTTTGATTGTTTGGAGCCTCAGCTCTATGCAAACAGCACCCCAACTAAAATAGACGGTGTAGAATTTAGAACTAAAGGCAGCTCGCCATTTACATATATGGAGGGTTGAAACCGGTATGGAAAGGCCCCCAAACAAATACATAAGAGGCCCAAACTTTGGGGATCCCTATTTTGGGATGATAGAGGACCTCACCGGGTCCATTAATGCCCGGATATATCATGGAGAACTTGATACAATAGTATGATCAAACCTAGCCAAAATGGATGCAAATAGGCTCGCAATTGAGCATAAACTTAATCTAAGTACCCTTCGGAAAGAGGAGATATAGCAAAAACAATTATTGGATTATGTAAAGGGTGTGGTTAGTATAAGGCTGAGGTCCTAGATCGCTAAAGCAAGGTTTGCTTTCAAATAATATCAAATGACGTTGTTTCAATTTTGGAAATATTTAAAAATTTATTTTCACATCTAATTATAAAATTTAAAGCTTTAAAAATAGTGTAGATCTGAATAAATCTATGAAAACTTGAAAACCTTGAAAATTGACGGGTTCAAAAATGCATTACAAGATGCACTATTTCCAATACTTGAAATTCACTTTGTTTTTTTTTTTCATGTCCATACATCTTGAGGTTGAGATGATCAATTTGAGGATTTTTTGACACTAAAACAACCTCTTCTAGTGAATTTTTGAGAGGCACCTTAATTTGATTGTTTAAGGCCTCACTCTTATATAAACTTTTTCCGTATTTAAAAAAAGGCAAATTTACAAAAGAACCCTTAGAAATCGGTTGCTTGCATACCCAAAGCATTGATAAATGTCAGCAAGTGGCTAAAAAACATTTAACTTTAAAATTTCATGTAATTCGAACATTGTTTGGTCAGGTTTAATGTTTTATGGTGCGGACACTATTGAAATATTAAATTAGTGCTAGATTGGAAATGGGGTCAAAATTTTGCAAAAAATCTATTTTTGATAATTTTCTCACTCCAATTTCTCCCAAATCCTTCGGGCCTTTGAATGTGTTGTTACGGGCTTTCCCATGATATGTACTTTTTGTGGGAGAGAGAAATTGAGCCACTTTCATGTCCATGCAATTTTCAAGTCCTATAACCTATGCTTGTTGTTTGTCGATTTCTTCCAATCTGAGAGGAGTTTTTAATGAAATTTGATGCATAGGGAGTGTGACTCAACAAGCTTTCAGATGATATATAGAAATCATCAACATGAAGATGAAGAATTTTTTCAGTAGCGAATTGTAATTTATTTTTAAAGCATGACTGATTATCATGGTTTTTGCCACTTAAAACCCTTATAACTCACCAATAATAGAGTTTCTGAGCAAAATTTGGTGCAAAACAAGCTCTTCAATTTTATGACACCATATTGGACAAATCTGACTCTAGTGTGATAAACCAAAAATGTGCATGGGAAACTAGCTTTTGGAAACCTATTCACAAAATGATTCAAAACTACCTCAAATCTTGTAGTTTTTTATTTTCCACCCATGTATAAAAGCTCTTTTTATATAAAAACCAAACCCCATCATTTTTCAAAGGTAGGAAATCATTTGCTCTGCTAAGAGTTCTAGATAAAGTAACCACCATAGAGAAACCCCAACTGCCATTGTTAATTCCCACCCAAAGGCCCTAACCCTAGGTAGTGTAAAATACCCAGAATACCCCTCAAGTAGAGCAAGCAAGGCACATTCCCTAAACCCTTGGGTAGAGCCCAAAAATAAATTCTTGTGCCTCTCTCTAACACACATATGAATACACCGGCGTCGCACCAAAGGAATCTAATATTTTTTTTGTATGTTTCTAGTAAGACTAAATGTAACGTGAATAAATCAACTAAAAATCATTAAAGAAAATAAAAAATATACAGTTAAAAGAAAACAGAGAGAACTTACCGAATCAAGCCCCAAAAAAGAATTTAAGATAGAAATCCAAAATTCAATTTTCAGTTAACCCAGTAGCCATTAAGTCTAGTTTCAAAAATACTTTCGGTAGACTATAGGATTGGGATTTGGAGGCACGAGAAAAACTTACTTTCTTTAAAGTAATGGAAGCTTTTAACACGGTAATCTCCTTTTTGAGAAAATAAAAGAAGGTAAAACTCTAGGTTTTGAGGCACGAAAGAAAACTCAATTTCATACAAATTAAAAAAAATAGAATAATCTCAATGACTATGAAATTCCTCTCAATGATTAATTCTAAAAAACGAGTTTTTCTCATGCCTTCATATCCCAACTCGAGTTTTTCTTGCGCCTCAAAGGGAGTTTTATTTTTTATTTTAAGAAAAAGAAAGAATCTCCTGACTTTATGATTAATTTAAGGGAAAATTATGTAAACATCCGTTTAATTTATGTTATTATTAAAATCTCGAATTCTTTCCATTATTATTCATATGTCCGTTTTTTTTGAACTTCATAACATTTTGTTTTAAAAAATACGAAACTATCAATTTTCAGTTTTTAGTTTTTCAAAAACCGAAATAAGACCAATTTCAGTTTTTCAAGAACTGAAAACTTTAAAATTATGATTGTTCAAAAACCAAATTTTTTTATTTTCTGGTTTCATAGTAAGTCACGGAACCTGCCATCGGACTTGATATTGATTCAAGTCATGGGACTTGATATTGGTTATAACTTTAGCTGGCGATTTGGGTAATCTCTCCATATCTCAGTGGTGAGGGAGCTCGTACTGAGTCTATAACATATTTCATCTCTCTCCCCCATGGCCCTTGAATATTAGTAGTACGATGCTCTCTCTCTCTCTCTCTCTCTCCCATCTCCCTCTCTTTCTCTCTCTCTCTCTCTCCGCCATGTCCTTCCAGTATTGGCGACATGACGGCTCTCAGCCCGCTCAGAAATTCGTGATTTGTTGCATTCCCCACCCCTCAAAAGAAAAAGAAGACAACCCCGCACCCCTTGGTCCTCAGTGTTTGTGATATGATGCTCTCTTTTGGCCGTTCTCGGCAAAATGAATGAGATTCACTTTCTCAAAGAAAAAAAAAAAAAAGAATCGAAAAAGAAGTCTTACACATACTTTCTTCCGGCAGAATATCAAGGTTTCCTCTCGTCACATACTTTCTTCCGGCAGAATATCAAGGTTTCCTCTCGTTTACAGTATCAAGGTTTCGTCTCTTTTACAGTGTCTTGCAGCTTTCGGTAGCAATTCAAGCTCTCTCTCTCTCTCGCTCTCTCTCAAACTCCGCATGAATTTGCTTTTACAGTGTCTTGCAGCTCTGGGTAGCAATTCAAGCTCTCTCTCTCAAACTCCGCATGAATTTGCTATTTTGATGCATGTATTTAAATCTTCACTTCGCTTTCTCTATCACAAGTGTGAAAGTTCAAGAAAATTTCGGTTTTTGTTAAACATAAATTTTTAAATTTTTTATTTTTCAAAAATCAAAATTGACCTGATTTCAGTTTTTGAAAAATCAAAACAGGTAGTTTCGTATTTTTTTAAAAAATTGTTATAAAGTCCAAGAAACAGATATATATATATAAGTAATAACAAAAAGTATTCGATATTTTGATAATAACATAAACTAAAACAGATATATATGTAATTTTCCCTTTATTGAATTCCAAGCATGTGTAATGTTGAGTCCATGATACATGAACAGACCATCACGGTTGTGCCGGTTCATATTAATGGTTCCAAGGCGGCGATTATAGGTTTTTATGGGTTGAATTTGCCATTGGTGAGACAACAGCTTTGGCAGCATTTCTGGTTTGAGAAGTACGATTTTGATTCCATGGCTCCCGCTTGGTTACTTCGACTCGCTATTGACAATTCTGAGTTGACCCCAACTTTTGTTCATATGCAGGTCTCATTATCATCGTCGTCATTATCATCAAATGCTTTTTTCCAACTATATAGGTATCATCTAAGTGATAAATAAAAATAAAAATCTTTAGCACTCACAAAATTTTGACATAAAATGAGTCTACCAATCTCGACTGCCCCTTCTTTCTTCTCTTCTCCTTCAATCTTGGATGATCCAATCTATTATGTGCTATAGACTAGTCAGCTCATCGCATTATCGAGAATGGGCTAAAGCTTTGACAGTAGTACCAACGAACCCTATAATGAAATCTCTACTCCATTCTCACCGAAAGGATAGGGGCCCAAATCCCCACTATCTTACCCTATTATCATCTCCTAAGAGCATAATCATAAAACTTCTCAAAAGAAATGTTTCTATCCATTTTACACGTTCTTTCTTGTATTTTGGAAACACGGACAGGTATTATTACATACTCCTTCAGGGGTACGGGATAATTCAGCCACTTGTACTTCAGCAACAGACCTGGGTGAAACAGTAATTTTACCCCCAAAAAAAATATTCATTATTAGTCCTAGCAAAACTGGTCCAGGCCCTGCGTGATATAATGGGTTTCTAACTGGACCCGATTTCTATGTGGCCAAGCCCGCATAGGTAGAAATGCAGGCCTCTTAATTAATCTATTTTTGAGATGGATTTTAAGATTTAATTTCTAAAGACATGTAATCTCTAACATGAAGATAAAAAATATGAATAAATAAATAAATTTTAAAAATTAGAAATAATAATTCTAGTAAAAATACATTTGGACCCTTAGTTTCCATTGTTCTTAGATGGAACACCTACTTGCATCCATCTTAAAGATGGATGCTTTATAATTTCTAGACCACAGATGTAGAAATGCGGTCTATACCACATGAAACAATTTTCCTTCTAGACTACACATGGTATGGAGCATTATTTGTAAAATTTCCCCTTGAATTGTGATAAAGCCCGACATTATCACTAGTGAAAATCTACCACACAGGCTCTGGTTTGGAACGGGGCTCTCGTCACAGTGTGTAGGGCAGTGAAACCACAACATAACATCAAGGACTCCAATCCCACTGCTTGACATCCCAACAGAATGGGCAGAAGGAAACAATAAGGTGCTCCAGCCAGAAAGAAACCAGCACCGACCAAAAGTCCGAGATATTGTACACTATTGAGACATGAACCATTTATTTCCAATGACTAAATGAGGAGATTAATATGGTTACTATGAATTTTACTCTACATTTGATCTCCAGAGTCTGTTAAATCAATAGATGGTGTATATCCCCATGGTGACCATATACCTAGATGGTAACACCAGAAAATATACGGTATATATATCCCTACATTATATGGTATGCAATCGGGTCATCCACCATCCATTCCCAATGATGAGAAGGGGCGATAATGCTGCTTTTTATCAATACTTCAACAAAATATACTACTCTATACGATTTCGCTTTCAATAACACGTGTGTGATACATGTGTTCGTCCATCATATTCTTGAACAATCAGACGGACAAATCCACAATATATACAAAACAATATTCAGTCATATGAAATAAGAAATTGATAAAAAATTTATGCTGGCAAGGAAACCTGACTTGGAAAGTTCGAACAAAGAATCAGCAAGTTCAGCTGGGCTTATCTTTAACACTATGAGTGACACTTACAAATACCTCGAGTCGAGGCCTCTGACCAGTAATTTACATTGCGCATGCTGTACAGGTGAAACCCATGCAAAGTATAAAGAGAGCCAGTTGATTTAAAAAACCCTGCAATATATAAAAGCACAAGGAAAGGAACAATCAATAAAATGTTCCGTGATAAATTGAAGTAGAAACAATCAAGTTCAAATAAGCAGAAATCTTGTTTCTGTTTTGACCACTAGAAAATTGACCCAGACATTTCTAAGGGACGGCCATCTCTCTCTCTCTCTCTCAATCTATGTGTGTTCATGATAATTTGTTTGTTAGTTCTAAGGCTACTTGTATCAACTATTACGATGAGGTTTTCCTAGGTCTACATAATAATTAATTTATCAGACTGCTTTGCTCGACTTCTTTGCTAGTGGAAAACACAAGAATCGGTGTGTGGCATAGGAAATCGATGAAGAACTTGCTTTTCTTACTTTTCCAACAACAGTGAATAAGTCGTTAATGAATGCGGATGTCATGATTAAGTTGGCCACCCCAAAAACTGAATTGAATTGGGCACATCCAAGTCAAGTTGTACTGACCATTTCAGCACTGGTCATTTCAGCGCTGGTTTCAGGTAATATAGGCTATGAATAAAGTTGGAGGCACATAGTATTAGCAAGAAGATTCAGAACTCAGAGAGAGAGACAGAGAGACAGAGAGAGAGAGAGAGAGAGAGAGCATACCTCAGTAACAACACCAGCTACTGCTGATAATTTAAATGGAAGGAAGCCAGATAAGTACACACATCTTTGATTCTATCCTGGTGCAGCACCTTTGGACCTCAAATTACGTGAAGTATTACCCCTACGGAGCTGAGTTTCTATAGAATACACAAGGAGGCTTCCATCCTTTGTCCCAGCAAGGAAGCACTCTTCGGGGGTAACAGTAAGAGAAGTTATTATCTTTCCAGTACCGTCATACCTCCTCACAACTTCAAGAGAATGCATAGCCCTTAGAGTTATGTGTCCTTGATCACCTGCACAAAGCAAGAATTCTCCAGAAGGGCTAAGCTTCATACAGTTTAGGCGGCCATTACACTCAGAGGAAGCCATGGCTTTCCCATTAATTGAGTACAGGTGAAGGTTTAGGTCATCATTGGAGTAGAAAACCAGACGCCCATGTTGTGAAATGACTAGTTTTGACAAGGCACAAGCAGATGGATGCTGAATAGATCTTATGTATCTTCCTTCTCGTAATGTATGGATGACACATGTTCCATCTTTTGATCCACTGATAACCACATCAAGCTCTACACTGATACAAATGCATGTGATTATGTCATCATGACCACATAGGATGTGGAATGGATTTTCGGAAATGATGAGGTCTTTCCGGGAGAACTCTGTTTGGTTATGTCGAGCTCTCTTGTCCATGGACCTCAGCATATTGACCTCCCATACCATCACTGTTGTGTCATAACTTCCTGTGGCCACAGTTCTTCCATCTGATGCCACTGCAATATTTGAGAACAAGTTAGAGAACATGAACGACCATTCTCATGCAGAAATTATACCAAATGGTCCAGTGGACTATGGAACATCAGATGAAATCTCAACAAAACCAGATGTTGGGGTTTCTTCCAAGAAACTGATTTTTATGGGCGAGAAAAAAAAGTTTTTGAGCGAGGAAATACACAGCTCCTTCAAAACATTATATAATAAAGCTTGTATATTATACACCATGCAACAAATCATCCACAATGCATTGTTCATCATAGATGACATTGTACGTACTAATGGTTAGGCCATCAAAGGAGTTCTATAATGGATAAAACTTCACAGATCAGGGGATAATTACTTTGCCAATGGTAGCAGCAGAATCATTCAGGAAAAATGTGAACTGCCTATTAAAGCATAACAAGATTAAAATTTTGCATAGTTCCAAATATATTTAGGACTTAAGGATCAACAGGCATTGAGAAAAACAATCATGTAAGAATCTCTGGCCCATGAAAGGCATACCTGCGACACAACTGACTATATCCTTGTGCTGTCTTATGCTTTGGACCATCCGCCCATCACTTAGGCATATGACCTGAAAACTGTTCTCCCAGTTGCCACAAGAAATAAGAAAATTTTCTGACGGTGTTTGTAGTGTAGCCAAGCACTGTGTCCCAAGCTCCATATTCTCAGCCAAGGGTGCACCAATTTTTCGATGAGTAAGAATATCAGAACCAATTCCAAAAAATGGATCCTGTAGGTAATTGCACAAATTGCAATCAACAAAAGCCAATTTAATTATAAATTCATGAATACATACATAAATATGTGGTTGTTGCATTGTGTGTGTGTGTGTGAGAGAGAAAGAGAGAGAGAGAGAGAGAGAGGGGGGGGAAGGGGGTAGTTGAATCATACCTGTGAGCCAGAGAAAGTCAAGTTCCCACCGGATTGCAATTGGGTTGTTAACCACATCTTGATAGACATCGTCAGGCCTTGGTTAACAAGTATAAGATTTGAATCTAAAACATCGACAAAGAGCACTGGTAATGGTTGATGAGCTGTACTGGAAATTACAGAAGTCAAGGTGATGGAAGCAGGAGCATAATATAAAGGATTGGCAATTGGAACTGGTGGGCCCCTTCTTGGATGTTTTCTCCGGAATATCTGAATTGGCGTTTGCCCAAAATTCGCTATCTGGTCTTCAAGGGCAGATCGTTGGAATGCATCATCCATGGTCTCCAGATCCACTGCACCTTCATATGTCAAATAATAAAAAACATTTGCTGCCTGTTATTTGGGCAACAGAAATGTAAGCAATTAGACATTTGTCATTGCTTTGGAAAACTAGACATAATTAACTCTGGTCAAAGAATTTTGATATGTGATTTATGAAACATACCTCAACTGCTGGTTTGCCACGCTGTTTATAACCAAATACCAGATCAATCCAATGATGGAGATTGGAACTCACATATTCACTTTCAAGGCCCTCTCGATTTCTGTAAATAAATTCTTCGCAAGATCCCTGCAATAGTAATATGACCAAAAATATCTTGAAAGATGAAGAAAACAGGAAACATGCTACAAAAGATCACGACCGAATTATCCTCAAGGCATACAGACATACACACACCCTAAAACAAATCTTTGGGAAAAGGTGAAGAGTTTGGAGTTGAGTACTCCACAAGGTGGTTAGGATGTTTTGCTTAGTTGAGATTGGGAAGTGGGATAAACTGAGGTTTTGTCTTTCATTGAACGGATTGCTCATTGTTGACAGCATACAGGGACAAAATAACCAAGAGTTCACTCCGATTACTATGGCTTTTGAGTCAGCTTCATAACACCAACTCTAAGAATCAAAGGCTGTGTCATGGCTGTTAGGGAGTTTTGGCAGGGCACAAGAAGATGGTGTACTCCGAAACCCTGTCCCTCGTGTTCAGAGAAGGTTATCTCATCAGGAAAGAGCTACCGTTCCCAAACCACATAAGGGATCGAATTCCTCAAATCTCTGGATCCTATAGTCTGAGTCCTTCTTTCTCTCAAAAGGTATACATTCTCTAAACTCCTTCAGAAAAGGTTGTTTTGATGTTGGAAAAACATCTAATCGATCATTTTGATAACGGGATATATAGATATAGAGAGAAAAAGAGATTTCAAGTCCTAAAAATAGTACATCTTGCAACACATTATCTAGACCGTCCATGTCAAGATTTTCATGTGCCCATAGATCTGCTTGATTTGTACCTTTTTAGAGTTTAAAATTTTATAATTAGAGACAAAATAGATTCTCGCATCATTCTATGAATTTTTTACACTAAAATATTTTATGACAAATTGCAACTTTATGCAAACCACACCCTAAGATAAAATATATTGCATTTAAAAATCAAAATTACACCTAAGCATAGATATACGAGATGAAACTTCTTACATACATTTGCCCAAGGAGGAAACAAAACAGGTTTGCATTTAAAAATCAAAATTACACCTTAGCATAGGTATACGAGATGAAACTTCTTACATACCTTTGCCCAAGGAGGAAGCAAAACACCACCCAAAGGCTCACCATCCTGCTTCACCCCAAGATGATAAGCATTTGAGTTGACAAGAAACTCCGGCAAATAAAAGAATTCTGGTATCAGTTCTTTGACATCACTCGTATTTGAAAGGCAATTCCTATATGTGCCTTCGATGCTTTGGAAAAGTCGATCTGCATGATCAAATTTACCACCCTGTCCATTAAAAATCACAACACAAGGTAAATAGAAATCCAAAACAATATGTTTATACACGAAAATCAAGTGGGATAGAGACATTTTCCAGGGTAAAAATATTTAAGGGGAACTATACTATAATCAATCAATCAGACCAAAGTTCATTGAATCCTTAGTTCACCATGAGCACCATGAGCCAAATGACCAAAAGTGATGAAAGAAAGCGTGAGAGCAACTCTGTCTAGGAGGTACTAGTCTCTCGTCATCACCACCCTTGATGAACCCAATAGTTTTCAGAATTCATTGGATTATAATATGATTATCCAGTATTCTATGCAGAGAAAAAAAGGAAAGAAAAAAGGAAGATAAACTTGTGTCCATAAGAACACAGGCTAGAGCTTAAGAAGTCCCGTGAGCGAATAAGCAAAATCAAATAAAACTCCATTCTATATGCTCAGCTTCTAAAAATCCAAAGCACTGAATCAGTCTAAGATGAGAAAATCAAATCCATTAAGAATCACAATACCTGCAAATTACGATGGAGAGCAGTAAAGGGCTCTAGTCTAAGCAGATAGAAAAGCACAATTCCCATGCTTGAATAGTGAGATCCATAGTAGAAGCTGCAGTGCACATAAGAATAGTTCATCAAATCATGAGGAAGGAACTCATCAAGACCCAGTTCAAAATAAATTAGACATGATATTTACTAAGAAAAACACTAAAATTACCTTGGAATATCAGGATCAGAAAAATTGCGGTACCTCTCCTCGAAAACCTATGCAATTCACTGGGTTAAATCAATAGAAATTGAGATTGAAATTAATCATATAATATACAATATAATACAAAGAAAAAGCATTGTGATATCTTTCATTCAGAAAAGAAATTCCTTACCTCGAATCGCTTTGAATCCAATGCACCCACAGGTTTTGAAAGGTCACGGAAGGTTGATGATTTATTAAAATCAAGCTTTTCGGAGGAATAATCGGCCACAACCCAAGGAAATACAGGATACTGAGTTAAGTCGTTATAAGATCTGCCAGAAAGCGTATTGAGTACCATCAAATACTCAAAGTTGCTCATATCTCTTCTTCGCCAACTCTCTCTTGCTCTTTCTGCCATCTCCAACGCAACACGTCTATCAACAAAAGATATAAACCCATTCCTATCTTTAGTGCTTGCTTTTGGAAATAAAGCTTCATTCCTCGTAGAAACTATCAGCATCCCCACATCTTTAGCATCCTTCTGGGATGCGAAGTTCATAAAAACTGGGGCTACCGAATCGCTGAAAAATATCTCTATAGCTGTATATCTTAATAGATATCGGGTCCAATGAACACCTTTGATCTGCCAATGTAAATAAGATGAACATATTCAACTATAAGTATATATTGTTGATCTCTCTCTGTCTCTTTCTCTCTGTCTCTGTCTCTGTCTCTCTCTCTCTCTCTCTGTGCGGGCACGCGCATGGGCAAACGCACAAAATTCCTGTAAGCCAACATGCTTATACTGTCGCTAAGCATATTGGAGCTACAGGGGCTTGTTGGACCCCAAAATTGCAAAATGCTCATCTCAACTAGACAATAAAAAATGAATTCACACAAAAAAGAGGGAAAGTTCACAATTTTCAATGGATGCAGATCATCCACTTGATTGATGGTGGATCTAGGCCTTCAAGAACCCCAAATGACAATGTTTTTGGAATTGTATATTTTCAATAAAATATCTACAAAGTTCCATACCAAAAATTCCTCCTAGCTATGTCTATTAGACAACGGGATTATACTGTAGCATAAGCCCCTTCACTTATAGTGTGTTGACACACACACATGTGCAAGTTAGCCTATACAAACACAGAAACACACGGATGGGAAGAAAATCAAAATTGAACAATAAAAAAAAATCTGATAAATCATAAAGTATCATGATGCACACCTTACAAATATTCCATCTTCTATGACGTTTCAATTCCTTCGACTCTATGTGAAATGGAGCTTGTGGAACATTATCAATATTATCCGAGATGGTTCCTTTCTCACGATCCACATTAAAACGCCCATGACCTTTTTGCAACTTTTGATCAGATTTAGTAATAGAATCAGGGTAATTCAAACCATTTAGGTCATCAAACACAGATGAACCCCCTGTCCCTTCTACCAAGAATTCACCATAGAAATAAAGAAAGTTGTGCATGACTTCCAGTCTTCCTGCCAATTTCCTCTTTGGGCTCACAAGGACACAAGGGACAGTCAAGAGAACCTGGGGAAGGACAAATAAAATGCTTGTGAGAGATCCTATTTACCCATACTATACTAAGTATTAGAGTAGCACAGGCATATCTCATGTACCTCGTTTGTATTCATGTCTGTCATACTGGAGGAAGCATCCTTCCTGTTTAGATTATTAGGCTTCTGATCCAAAACATCCTTTACAAGCTCTGAGGACTGTTTATCAGCAGAGCCATCTTTGGTGGTACTGCTCTGCCCACTGAACTCATCATCCTCATTCAGACTTTCATGGATTTCAGCAACTCCTTCTTCACTTATGCCACGAACTCCTTTAAGTAGAAAGCGCTTCATGGCTGCTGGAACATGGCTTCCAAGACCAGAGAGACTGTCATTAACAGGTTGAGAAGTCTCATAGCTTGTGGAACTTGTAGGCGGATAACAAATTTGTGTATCAAAATGATAATTTCTCTTTAATTTGGGCCTCCGGCGCCATTTGTCCTCAGTCTTATCAAGTTTCCAATGGGTAGCAATTTTATTAGGGAAAGGAGTAGCTGACCATGGACCTCTCTCATCAATAAGAGCCCGAAACATATGGACCCATTTGTCCTGTTAAAGATTTTCAAATCAGGTTTATAAGCAATTAGAGCAGTAATTGAGCTTTTATTCATGGATATAAAATTAAGTCACAAATAACTACGTCACACGTGGAATTGAAGATCATACAGCTATAATTTGTTGATCCTCATCATAAGAAAGCTGAGAGGAAGCTTTTCTACTATCATCTGCAGAAAGAATCATGCTTAAGTTATTTTGGAGCTCTTCTTCGAAAGATTTCTTTTGATAAAACTCAATGGATGATTGATCATCAATCTCAATCCGAAGTTCCTGTAGCTGCTTTGATCGTTCCTCTTTCGAAAGTCTAATGTATTTTAATTCGTCAACAACCTGGCAAAAAAATATTGACATTTTAAAAGGCCTGATACCATATGCACAGTCAATAATCATCATGCATGAATCGACTAGAGAGAGAGAGAGAGAGAGAGAGAGAGAGAGAGAGAGAGAGAGACGGTACGGG